>JALGBA010002257.1:0-101804 GCA_023970755.1 Azemiops feae | reverse complement strand
GACTTTTGAATTAAAACATTGATGAAAGATTATTTGAAGGGGGAGACAACATGGATATCACATATGTATCAAAAAATGACAGGACGCCACATTCAATATTTTCTCCTGAAGGACGTAGCCTGGAAAATCAAGGGCCTCCAGAAGCAATACTTCAAGGCAAGATACATACTTTCCCGGAGGAAATATATGTAATGTTAGGACAAATACAAATGACTCAAACCACGACAAAATTCGAAACAAGTTTGAGGATTTAAATAAGCATATTTCCAATCTAAATCTACAATTAAAAAATACCCAGGAAATAACATCAAAGGAACAAACAAATCAGACAGCAGATTACAAATTAGAAGAGTATGATCAGATTGATGAAATAACAAAGGAAAAGAATTACAATTCGACACAAACAGGAAAAAATCTACAAGGTTCTGATACAACAAGAAAAATGGAATTATTAGGAGAACCGTTAAAGTTTGGGAGACAGAAAGAATTTATCTTACTTACTTCATCTTTTGTATTCCCAACAACATTTGTAAAAAATACAGGAACTGTTGGGTAAGCGGATTACATCAACTTGGAAAATTACTTGACAAAAGAAGAAGATCAGAGATAGATAAGAGAGATTTGACTCGTCCTACCAGATGGTCTATTATGTGAATAAACATTTGTTTGAATATGGCTAAAAGAACAGAGAAGTTTGAATATAAAGGGGCCTTATAACAAGAAGGATAATGAGATTTAAGTAATATAGTATTTTTTATAATATATTAAATGTTAAAATAGTAGGTTGATGTAACTTTTATTAATATATAAGTAAAATATCTAGATACTATAAGACAGACAAAAAGTATAGTATTTTTATAAAGCATGACGTAAAATATTGGGATGATGTACCTAAATGGGAAAATTTAGACAGTTAGATGACCAATATGAAGAAATTATGACTGATAAGAATTGGATTGAATATAAGGGAATTTAAGCGAACAAAAATTATAAAAATAGGATGTATGCTGAACTAATGAGATGATGGTTATGAGAATAATATAAGCTGAAAAAAATGTTATATAGAGAGATTGCATGCCAAAGCAACTAGGCACAAAGATAGTTTTTTCCTCTGTGCCATCACTCTGCTGAACACTTAATTCCCACAACACTGTCTCGTTTCTCATCTTCTCATCTTTCCTACTATCTTCTCCTATCGGTCTCTTATGATGTATCAATTGTTCTTTGTAACCTATGATTAATGATTGTAACTATGATTATGACCTATAACTTGCTGTTTATGTGTAGACTGAGAACTTATGCACCGGAGACAAATCCCTTATGTGTTCAATCACACTTGGCCAATAAAGAATTCTATTCTATTCTATTCTATTCTATTCTATTCTATTCTATTCTATTCTATTCTATTCTATTCTATTCTATTCTATTCTATTCTATTCTATTCTATTCTGTTCTGTTCTGTTCTGTTCTGTTCTGTTCTGTTCTGTTCCGTTCCGTTCCGTTCCGTCCCGTCCCACTCCACTCCACTCCACTCCACTCCACTCCACTCCATTCCATTCTATTCTATTCTATTCTATTCTATTCTATTCTATTCTATTCTATTCTATTCTATTCTATTCTATTCTATTCTATTCTATTCTATTCTATTCCATTCCATTCCATTCCATTCCATTCCATCCCATCCCATCCCATCCCATCCCATCCCATCCTATTGCAAACTGACATCTAGACAAAGAATGTAAGTCCTCTTTACCTGACTTCTAAATTCTTCAAAACTAGAAGGATAAATGCCTGTTCCAAGCTACTTATTAGTTTGCAGAATTAATGTTACTGGCAACATGCAAACTAATTATCTGCCGCTATTAGATTACCTATAGATGAGTAGGATGAGGCTTTTGGTTCCGGATTGCGGCACTTTCGGACATGCGGGGAGAGCTTTCTCTCCGCCGTTCAGTTTCCCTTCATCGGAAGACCCTGGAAAGGGTCGAAAGTCGCCCTGGAGGGGCGACCACCATTGAGGAGGACCCTCGCTAGATCGTGGAAGGGCGGCAGCCCTTCCGTTTGATCCGAGGCAGCTCCTCAGGAGCGACGAAGAAAAGATCGGCCATTAACATGGCCGATCATCAAGTTGCACCAGCCGAAAGCCAAAATAACAACTAAGCACAATGAAGCACCGTGGAGGATTTGGGTGAGACCCTTTTTTACCTTTCTTTTACCTTAACTACCTTCCTGTGAAAGCTCCTTGAAACTTTTCTCCCCGCTCTCAATACAGCGGCGTTTGCATACTTGGGAATTTAAACTTTAGAAAGAAAAGAAAAGAACAACTAACCTCAACAACTAAATAACTGGATTTTTGTTTTGCGGATACCTTGGGGTCCCAAAAGCTCCTATTATATAGAGACTTAGCATCTTCTTTAAGTATTAATTTTGGAAATATTTGTTTTTTCTGTTTTTTTTAACTGAATAAAAGGCTATTTGGTGTCTGGGAAAAGATTTTGTGGTTCTGCTGGGGACATCTTGTGGCAAAATCTGGCATAGCAACTGGATTTTTTTTTTAATTGTGCCTGTTGACTCCCTTGATTTGCCCTTCATATTATAAAAAAAGATAAGAAGTGGAAACAGCTGGGTGGTGACAATAATTTTTACAAAATGTGGAGGTGGACAATGGCTGATTCTCACTAAACATGGCCTCCACTAAAGGACTATCTCTAATCACCATGGAAATGGAGGAACTCTATCTACAACTTAACTATAAACTTATCCTTGAAAAAATCCTTGAAGCCACTGAGCTAATGAACTCAGGAGTGAAAGCCAAGGATATTTTCACAAAATTACAAATTGAACCCCAGACCCCAACCGATCAACTTACAAGCCAAAAAATAACAGAAGAGGAACAATTTAACATCAACAACACAACACAACACGTACAATCTATTGAGAACTTTAATACTCAAACACTGACTCTAGCTACAGTTCCTGTAACTCCAAAAGCAACAGGAACTGATCAACAAACAACCAAACAACAATTATAACATTGGATATGACCTTTTATTCTACTCAGACAAAACTGCAAGAAGAAGAAGAGGACCAGACTGAACTGATGATAAACATTTCAAACCAAACCTGGAGATTTGAATTATTAGGTCAACAACCTAATAACTACAAAGGGGCCAGTTCTTTTGAAAGACTGATAACTGGATGTTCTCCCTTGATTCAAACAACAGGTGTGGGAATGAAGGGAGACACATCTGAGGTTTTAAAGGCACTGGCATGGAAACCTGCCTGGCACAAAAAGAAAGCCAGAGTTAGATTTAAAAATGGGATTTAGAAATCCACTTAATGGGTTAAGCAGCTTTTTAGAGACAATGATTGATTTAATATTTAGGATTTAGATTTATAATGGGAATTAAAATTAACTGTTAGATTATAGCTTTAATTGTTATATGGAAATAGATTTGTGACAATGAAAGATATTTTGTTAGTAAATGAAGAGTTACTAGGATGAGAAATAGAATATATCTGTCAATAAAGTAAGAAGGAACAACATGTGTATTTTAGTTACGTTAATTATCTTATAATGAAATGAGGGAAATTAAGGTTATCCGAAGCTTAAACATTGGTTATAAAAGGCTAAATTGGAATATGGTAATTGGAATTAAGCAAAACCTAAAAACAGGACTTGGATATGTATAACTAAAATGTTATTGATAAATGTATTGATTGATTGAGCTTTAGTTAGAAATCTATTAATATGAATATGATATAGTATTTGTGGGAAACAGAGAAGGAACCTTTACTGATGTAACCTGAGATATACATGAATGATTTTGTTATTGGACTATTGATTACCCTATCACCAGGCTGCTTCCTAATTACCTGGATGTAAAAATTTGAAAAATTAATAAAACTTGTATCATAGATGAGTAGGATGAAATATGGATGAAATATTTATGTAATATTTATTTATACACACAAATATACGCATACTACACATATATATATTATATATACATACATGCACTCATACACACATAGGTGTATATAATATAGTATAATTGTATACTATATACTACACACGCACACACACACACACACATGCACATGCACACACATGTTAAAAATCCCCTTCTCTTATGGATGGTGCATGTCTTCCTCAATTTTGGGTCCTCTATCATTCATATACATGAATGATTTTGTTATTGGACTATTGATTACCCTATCACCACGCTGCTTCCTAATTACGTGGATGTAAAAATTTGAAAAATTAATAAAACTATTTATGTAATATTTATTTATACACACAAATATACGCATACTACACATATATATTATATATACATACATGCACTCATACACACATGGATGTATATAATATAGTATAATTGTATACTATATACTACACACGCACACACACACACGCACACATGCACATGCACACACATGTTAAAAATCCCCTTCTCTTATGGATGGTGCATGTCTTCCTCAATTTTGGGTCCTCTATCAGGGAGTTTGAGGGTTCTGCACTGTACCTCAGCTGTTCCTAGCCCTGCCCTCTTCTGGACAGAGAGATCTGCAGTATTCCACACTTGGAATACTGCATCCAGTTTTGGTCACCACGATGTAAAAAAGATGTTGAGACTCTAGAAAGAGTGCAGAGAAGGGCAACAAAGATGATTAGGGGACTGGAGGCTAAAGCATATCAAGAACGTTTGCTGGAATTGGGTATGTCTAGTTTAATGAAAAGAAGGACTAGGGGTGACATGATAGCAGTGTTCCAATATCTCAGGGGTTGCCCCAAAGAAGAGGAAGTCAAGCTATTCTCCAAGGCGCACTGAGGCAGACAAATATGGATGGAAACTCGTCAAGGAAAAGAAGCAACCTGGAACTGAGGAAGAAACTTCTGACAGTTTTAGACCAATTAACCATGGGAAACAACCTGCCCTCCAGAAGCAGTGTATGCTCCAACACTGGAAGTTTTTAAGAAGAGACTGGACAGCCATTTGTCTGAAATGGTATAGGGTTTCCTGCCTGAGCAGGGGGTTGGACTAGATGACCTCCAAGGTCCCTTCCAACTTTGTTGTTATTATTATTATTATTATTCCTGGGATCAATGGGAGCCCCTTTCCCAGTTTAGGAATTGCGGCCCAAAATATTCCTACCACTCCTGGGACCACTTTGGCCTTGACTTTCCACATCTTCTCCAGTTCCTCCTTCGGGCCCTGCTACTTCTCCAGCTTCTCATCCTCCTTCTTTGTGATGTTGCTGTCACTTGGCACCACTATATCTAGGACCACCACAGTGCTCTGGTCTTTGTGTATTACAACAATGTTTGGTTGATTGGTCAGGACTTGCCTGTCCATCTAGATCTGGAAATCCCACAGGATCTTATTCTTATCCTCCACGGCCTTCAGTAGGTCTCCCATCTGGACTTAGGAGGGTCTCGCCATACACCATGTAGATGTTCCTGTACACAACACCAGGTACTTGGTTGTGTCATTCAGGGTTTGCTGTTCCTGCCTGCATCTTATTCTCTCCCACTATGCATTGGACTGGCTCTGAGGCCTCTCTGCATAGTCTGCATCTTGGACCCTGAGTAGTGTGGTAGACCCCTGGTTCTATGGCTCTGATACATATTGCCTGTTCTCTCTCTCTCTCTCTCTCTCTCTCTCTCTCTCTCCCCTCCTTTCTCCTTCGTTTATAGTTTATTTTTTCTTTATTTTTATTATATCCTATTAATAATTCAAATACATGAAAAATTGTCCTAGAAACATTTTTTTTAATTGGACTGGGCAGAATGGGATATAAACAGTCAGAAATTTAATTTAAATATCAAAGTTTAGGGAAAACCAATTTTAATGGGCCTCCCTGCTATGTCTTTTTTATGCAGTAGATCACATTTCTGCTGTGATTTATCTCATTTGCACATGTTTGTTCTTTATGCAAAGTGTATCCCTTGGAACAGAGGTATTACTACAGTGCATCGATGAGGTTCTCTCTGGATTAAAAAAAGAAGGAAATAAATATCTTTCCCAGAAGGCATCTTGAATCAGATTTCTCCTATTTGTACTGAATAACAATTCCATGTAATAACTCAAATATGGTGTCAGTTTTATTTTGGGTAGAGGGAGAAACGTGAATGGTGAGTCTTAAATTCCTTAAATATTTAGAATTAGAATAACAGAGTTGGAAGGGACCTTGTAGGTCATCTAGTCCAGTGGTTCTTAACCTGGGCGATATCACCCCCCAAGGGGCGATTTCATTTTTCAGGGGGGCGATGGAACAAAAAGGGGCGACGTGGGGGCGAAGGAACGAAAAGGGGGCGATATGGGGGCGATGGAGCAAGACGTTTTGGGGACACTTTTCAGTCTTCCCCTGCGGCTCCGAGCCTCCTCCGCCATTTGCAGAGAGAGACAGAGACAGAGAGAGGCACTTGTGCTTCCCCTCTCTGTCTCTCTCTCTCTCTCTCATGCAAGGCTCCTGATTGGCCCTGCGCCCGGGTGCCCCGCCCCCTGGAAGCAGCACGGCCACGAAGTCCCTTTCCCTGGCTGGCCCCGTCCGAGGTGCACGGGGCCAGCCCTCCTGCAAGCCGCGGCCCCGAGGGAGAGCAGCCCCTGCGATCCCCAGCCAGCAGGACCGTTGGCCCAGCTGACCGGGAAGGTGCGCCGGAGTCCCAACTGCTTTGTCAGCGAGGGTGAGGTGAGCAGAATATGGGGGGGAGAGGGGGCCGTCCCCGGGCCGCTCCCTGGGCAGCCGAGCCGGCCACACTGTCAAGCCCCCATGGGCTCGACATTCACGGGAAGGGGGGGAAGCATGCTCCAGGCGGCGGCCTACCAGCGGCACGGGAGGCTCCAGCGTTGGTCCTGGCGGGAAGCGGATCATTGCCCCGGTTTCGACCAAGGACGCCGGCGTCGCGGGAGAATGTTTGGCGACGCAGCTGACGGGCGGGGCGTTCTGCAGATGCCCCTCGGCCCGCGGCTTGAGCCCGGGGATGCTGGCGGCGTGAGGGGAAGCTTGGCGATGCAGCTGACGGGGGGATGTTCCGCGGGTGCCCCGCGACTTGAGCCCAGGGATGCCGGCGGTCCGAGGGGAGACTTGGCGACACAGCCAACGTGCGGGGTGTTCTGCAGATGCCCCGTGGCCCGCGGCTTGAGCCCGGGGATGCCAGCAGCACGAGGGGAGGCTTGGCGACGCAGCTGACGGGGGGGCATTCCGCGGATGCCCTGCGACTTGAGCCCGGGGACGCCGGCGGCGCGAGGGGAGGCTTGGCGATGCAGCAGGCCACGGGGCATCTGCAGAACGCTTTGCCCGTCGGCTGCGTCGCCAAGCCTCCCCTCGCGCCGCCGGCATCCCCGGGCTCAAGCCGCGGGGCATCTGCAAAATGTCCCGCTCGTCAGCTGCGTCGCCAAGCCTCCCCTCACGCCGCCGGCATCCCCGGGCTCAAGCCGCGGGCCGAGGGGCATCTGCAGAACACCCCGCCCGTCGGCTGCGTCGCCAAGCCTCCCCTCGCACTGCCGGCATCCCCGGGCTCAAGTCGCGGGCCACGGGGCATCTGCGGAAAGCCCCCGTCGGCTGCGTCGCCAAACATTCTCCCGCGCCGCCGGTGTCCTCGGTCGGAATCGGGGCAACGATCCGCTTCCCGCCAGGACCAATGCTGGAGCCTCCCATGCCGCCGGTAGGCCGCCGCCTGGAGCATGTTGGGGGAGGGGGGCGATGACAACTTCCTCATTGGCTCAAGGGGGCGATTCGTTCAAAAAGGTTAAGAACCACTGATCTAGTCCACACATCCCGCCCAAGCAGGAGACCCTACACCAGCGATGGCGAACCTTTTAGAGACCGAGTGCCCAAACTGCAACCCCAAACCCACTTATGCATCATTGACTGCCGGGTGGGCGTGGCCCATTGGGTGGGTGTGGCCCATTGGGTAGGCATGGCCAATTGGGTGGGCGTGTCTGCAGTGGTAACGGCAGACTGGGTGGGACTAAAAAGTTCAATCAATCAATTCCAACTTTGCAAGATCTTTTTTTTGCCTGTGAGAAGTTGAAATTGACTGATTGAACCTTTTTTTTTTTTTTGCACATGGCGGCGGAGGCCTAAAGTGAAAAGGTTTTATAAAACCCAGCTGAAGGCCTAGGACTGGGGCGACAGCGCGCATGCCCACAGAGAGGGCTCTCAGTGCTGCCTCTGGCACCTGTGCCACAGGTTCGCCACCACTGCCCTACACCATTTCTGACAGATGGCAATCCAGTCTCTTCTTGAAAGCATCTGAAGCCAGTCTGTTCCACTGATTGATTGTTCTCACTGTCAGAAAATTCCTCCTTATTTCTAGGTTGAATCTCTCCTTGATCAGTTTCCATCCATTATTCCTTGTCTGGCCTTCAGGTGCTTTGGAAAATAGGTCACCCCCCTCCTCTCTGTGACAACCCCTCAAATATTGGAAGACTGCTATCATGTCTCCCCTGGTCCTTCTCTTCACTAGACTAGCCATGCCCAGTTCCTGTAACCGTTCTTCATATGTTTTAGCCTCTAGTCTCCTAATCATCTTTGTTGCTCTTCTCTGCATTTTTTCTAGAGTCGCAACATCTTTTTTTATAGTGTGGAGGCCAGAATTGGTTGCAGTATTCTAGGTGTGGTCTTACTAAGGCTTTGTATTGTAGTATTAGTACCTCACGGGATTGAATCCCTCTGTTAATGCAATTGAGGATTGCATTGGCTTTTTTGGCTTCCGCTGCACACTGTTGGCTCATATTTAATTGATTGTCCACTAAGACTCCAAGATCCCTTTCACAGTTACTGCTATTAAGCCTAGTTTCACCCAATCTATATCTGTACTTTTGGTTTTTCTTATCTAAGTGTAAGACTTTACTTTTCTCTACACTGAATTTCATTTTGTTAGAAAGGGTCCAGTGTAAAGATCTATTTGGATCTTGAGCCTAGGGTGTTGGTTATTCCTGCCTGTTTAGTATCATCTGCAAATTTGATATGTTTCCCTTCTATTCCCTCATCTAAATCATTTATGAAGATGTTGAAGTGTACTGGGCTTAGGACAGAACCTTGTGGTACCACACTGCTTACTTCCCTCCATGTAGACATAGTACCATTAAGAACTATTCAATGAGTACAGTTTGTCAGCCAGTTGCAAATCCAGCTGGTGCTAATGCTGTCTATCCCACTTTTTTGTAGCTTTCCAAGAAGTAGGTTGTAGTCTACTTCGTTGAATGCTTTGCTGAAGTCTCAGTATACTATATCCACAGCATTTTACTGGTCTACTAATTTAGTTGCTTGGTCAAAGAATGAAATAAGATTGGTTTGGCATGATTTGTTTTTAACAAACCTGTGCTATTTGAGGGGCTGCCACAAAAAAGAAAGGGTCAAGCTATTCTCCAAAGCACCTGAAGACAGGACAAGAAGCAATGGATGGAAACTAATCAAGGAGAGAAGCAACCTAGAATTAAGGAGGAATTTCCTAACACTGAGGAAAAATTAACAAGGGGAACGTCTTCTCTCCAGAAGCTGTGGGTGCTCCATCACTGGAGGTTTTGAAGAAGAGATTGGACAACCACTTGTCTGAAATGGTATAGGTCTATGTCCGTGGTGGCGAACCTATGGCACGGGTGCCAGAGGCGGCACTCAGAGCCCTCTCTGTGGGCACGCGCGCCGTCGCCCCAGTCCTAGGCCTTCAGCTGGGTTTTATAAAACCTTTTTGCTTTAGGCCTCCGCCGCCATGTGCAAAAAAAAAAAAAAGGTTCAATCAGTCAATTTCAACTTCTCGCGGGGAAAAAAAAAGATCTTGCAAAGTTGGAATTGATTGATTGAACTTTTTAGTCCCACCCAGTCTGCCGTTACCACCGCAGCCACGCCCATCCAATGGGCCACGCCCATCCAATGGGCCACGCCCATCCAATGGGCCACACCCACCCGGCACTCGACGGTGCATAAGTAAGTTTTGGGTTGCAGTTTGGGCACTCGGTCTCTAAAAGGTTCGCCATCACTGGTCTATGTAGATTCTCAGTCATCCAGGTCATAGTTACTGTATTCCAAAGATGCTTTTTCATGAGGCAGCTGGACTTTGTTGTTTTTCTTTGAAGACCTTTCGCTGAAGCTTCTTCAGCTCTGACAGGATGGTGGGAAATGGAAAGATTTATACTCCTGCAGACAGCTGTTCATTTGCACTCTTTTAGCAAGTCGTTTCCATTCCCCACCATCCAGTCAGAGCTGAAGAAGCTTCTTGGGTGAGAAGCGAAACGTCTTCAAAGAAAAACAAGGAAGTTCAGTTGCCTCATGAAAAAGCATCTTTGGGAAATGGTGTAGGGTTTCCTGCTTGAGCAGGGGTTGGACTAGAAGACCTCCAAGGTCCCTTCCAACTCTGTTATTCCATTAGTCTGTTAAATTCCTTTACTGGGCTTATACTTTATTTATTTATTTATTTATTTATTTATTTATTTATTTATTTATTTATTTATTTATTTATTTATTTATTTATTTATTTATTTATTTATTTATTTATTTATTTATTTATTTATTTATTTATTCATTCATTCATTCATTCATTCATTCATTCATTCATTCATTCATTCATTCATTCAGTTTCTATAGTTGCCCATCTCAGTCATGACTCTGCATGGCTTACGTCTCCAAAGCTACAAAAACAATTAAAATAATAAAAAGCATTTTAAAAAACATAAAAAACATCGAAAATAAATATACACAGCAGCCAGGAGAGTTAGTCAGTTAACAGTAAAGCTAATTAACGGGGCCCTTAACACATTCTGAGCTCCAGGACCAGGTATACAGCCAAGGTTTTAAAGCCATGCAAAGAAAAGCAGGGTTGGGGCCATTCTCATCTCTGAGGAGAAAATATTCCATTAGGCAGGGGCCACAGCAGAGAAGGCCCATCCTCTCGTTCACACCAGTCTTTCAGTATCGCTTGATCAGATTAGACGAGTAGAAACTTGGAAAAACACAATCCCACAGGTAACCTGGTCCTGAACCATATAGATCTTTAAAGGGGACAACCAGCACCCTGGTTGAATGGCACCCTGAAACATACCAGTAACAAATGTAAAGTCTGACATCCATTATTATTCTTTTGTAAGTCATTGTCAGTTGTGTTGCTTGTGTTTCACTGCTATGCGGTGACAGACTGCCGTGGACTGTGGAGAGGGGAAAGGAGTGGGGGAAAGCTTGGGAAAGTGAAAGTAAGTCCTGCACCTCCTCAAGACGCTACCTCAAAGTCACCCAGCTGGAAGAAGGAAGGGGCTGAATACCAAACTACACTTGAATCGACCATTATAAAGACATCTTGCCTGATTGGTTATACCAGGGTGGCCAACGAGAGACGGTTAAGGGAGGGGAAAGTAGGGATTTTGGTGCACGGTTTTCAGTTCTGGCTTTGCACTAGTGCAGGGGTAGGCAACCTTGGCTCTTTTATGACTCGTGGACTTCAACTCCTACAATTCCTGAGCCAGCCATGCTGAGGGGAAAGGGAGAGGTTTCCAAGCTGAGCCATGCTGGCTCAGGAATTCTGGGAGTTGAAGTCCATGAGTCATAAAAGAGCCAAGGTTGCCTATCCCTGGCCTAGAACAAGGGTCTTCAAACTTGGCCCTTTTATGACTTGTGGACTTCAACTCCCAGAATTCCTGAGCCAGCCACGCTGAGGGGAAATGGAGAGGTTTCCAAGCTGAGCCATGCTGGCTCAGGAATTCTGAGAATTGAAGTCCACAAGTCATAAAAGAGCCAAGGTTGCCTATCCCTGGACTAGTACAATACATTTGACCCCCTAGTAAACTATGCCTTTCTCAGCAAATGGAGCCAAGGATCATTTTTATTTAGAGGTTTAAGTTGTTGCAGGTCTGACAGTCATACAGATTGTCCCCGACTTACAACCATTCATTTAGTGATCATTTGAAGTTACAAGAAGTGACTTATGACCATTTTTCACACTTATGTCCTCATGGTCATGTGATCAAAATTCAGATAGTCATATTTGTGATGGTTGCAGTGTCCTGGGATTATGCGATTCCCCTTTTGTGACCTTCTGACAAATAAAGTCAAGGGGGAAGCTAGATTCACTTCACAACCATATGGCTAACTTAATAACCACACTGAATCACTTAACAACTGTGGCAAGAAAGGTTGTAAAATGGGGCCAAACTCATTTAACAACGGTCTCGCTTAGCAAGAGAAATTTTGGGCTCAATTGTGGTCATAAATTGAAGACTATACCTGTATTTTATTGCTGAGTAATTAGCAATCGTGCAAGTCCACACATCTTAAAGTTGCCAAGTTTCAAAAACGCAGCACTAGAGCATATCTGGTTGATGGCATCCAGGTTCTGTTTCAAGTCTCCCAACAAAAGGAAACATTTGAGAGTCTGTTCCACTGGCTCAGAGCTTACACCATGAGGAATTTTTCCTTGATGTCTAGCCTGAATCTCCTTCCTTATAGCATTAAAGTATTAGTTCTTGTCCTGCCCTTTGGAGCCGCAGAAGACAAATAACTTATTTATCCTATCAAACAGCCATTCTGATTTTGCAAGACTGCTGTCACATCTCCCCTTTGTCATTTCAACAATTTTCCTTTGTAAAGCAGAATAACAGAGTTGGAAGGGACCTTAGAGGTCTTCTAGTCCACCCCCCTGCTCAGGCAGGAAACCCTGTACCATTTCAGACAAATGTTTGTCCAGTCTCTTCTTAAAAACCTCCAGTGTTGGAGCACCCACAACTTCTGAAGGCAAGCTGTTCCACCATTTCGTGGTTCTGTCTGGAAATTTTCTCCTTAATTCTAATTTGGCTCCCTCCTCGGTTAGTTGCCACCCATTGCTTCTTGTCTGCCTTCAGGTGCTTTGGAGAACAGAAGTAGAAAACACAACCATCATTGCAATAAATCTTGTTTCTTTGGGTTTGTTGCTCCTCCTCCATCAGACTGAATCCATAATGATCCTCTGAACTTGGATCCCACCTACAGACCCTACTCAAGTCAGTCCTCAACTTACAATCATTTGTTTAGTGGCAAAGGCAGTGGAAAAGAGCACTGGAAAAAGTGACTTACAAACAGTCCTTGCACTTATACGATCGTCACAATTTTTCCAAGGTCATGTGACTGAAATCCAGGCACTTTACATAATAATAATAATAATAATAATAATAATAATAATAATATAATAATAATAATAATAATAATATAATAATAATAATAATAATAATAATAATAATAATAATAATAATAATAATAATAATAATAATAATAATAATAATAATAATAATAATAATAATAATAATAATAATAATAATAATAATAATAGCAATAGAGTTGAAAGGGACCTTGGAGATCGTCTAGTCCAACCCCCTGCTCAGGCAGGAAACCCTACACCATTTCAGGCAAATGGCTGCCTGACAGTGGCAGCCTCCAGAAATAATAATAATAATAATAATAATAATAATAATAATAATAATAATAATAATAATAATAATAATAATAATAATAATAATAATAATAATAATAATAATAATAATAATAATAATAATAATAAAGTTGGATGGGACCTTGGAGGTCATCGAGTCCAACCCCCTGCTCAGGCAGGAAACCCTATACCATTTCGGACAAATGGCTGTCCAGTCTCTTCTTAAAAACGTCCAGTGTTGGAGCATTCACCACTTCTGGAGGCAGGTTGTTCCACTGGTTAATTGTTCTCACTGTCAGGGAATTTCTCCTCAGTTCCAGGTAATCACGCAATCACCACTCGTGACCTTCCCAGTTGGTTCCTACAGACAAAGTCAATGGGAGAAGCTGGGTGTGCTTAAATCATGACCACACGATTCATTCAAAAACTGCAGTGATTTGCTTAACAACCTTGGCAAAACAGGCTGTAAAACCATGTGCAGTTTGATTAACAACCAGCTTGGAATGGAAATTCTAGTGCTCTATCAAGCAGGGTTGGTACATGCCTGGACCGGCCCACTTTTCTCCAGGTAGCCCAATTTCCCATACTTATGGGCCAGGGTGTGTGTTCAGGTCTTACATCCCAGCCTTAAAGGGACCCTGTCCACCTTTCTGGGATTCTCAGCCATCGGTCAGCAGAACTTCTGAAAACTATTTATGATAGAAGGCAACATGAGAGCCAGCGCTGGTTTGCATAACTTTCTGCCCTGCCAGTTTCACCAGCAGACCTCAGGCTTGTTTTCCCTTTATTCATGAATAAAGAGGACCAGTTTAGTCTAGTGCAGGGGTAGGCCACCTTGGCTCTTTTATGACTCATGGACTTCAAGTCCACGAGTCATAAAAGAGCCAAGGTTGCCGACCCCTGCACTAGTGGTTAAGCTGCTGGCCTAGAAACCAGGAAATTGTGAGTTCTAGCCCTGACTTATGAAAGCTGACTGGGTGACCAGTCACCAGGAGGTTGTTAATTGTAATCCCATTTTAGGCACAAAAGCTGGCTGGGTGACTTTGGACCATATAGCAGGAGGCCATGAGTTCTAGTCCTGCCATAGGCATGAAAATCAGAGGAGTGACTCTGGGCCAGTCTTTCTCTCTCAGTCTAATTCATCTCACAGGGTTGTTGTTATGAGGAAAATGGGGGGGGGGAAAGGAATATTAATGTTCACCATCTTGAGTTTCCTGTAAAGTAATAAATACAGGATAAAATCCAAACAAGCAAGTAAACAAATAAATAAACAAATTTGTCAGTCTAAGAGAATTTTAGGCACAAGCAAGTAGGGCTTGCTGACATTTGCACTTTAAGAAGCGGCTAATAAAACAGACAATGACTGCAAAAAACGTTTATTTGGAATGGTGAAGCAGTGGAGCGTTTAAGTGTCCTCCTGAACCCCTTTGGCTTTTGGGCTTACAAAAAGTCACAAAATACCCTGTCATCTCCAGAGCGCAATCTTTTCTTTCCCCCAAAGTGTGTACCTCTAAAAAAGAGAAGAACACGAGAGAATTCTGTGCCCTCTCACGTTCCTGTTCCTGTTAGCTGGGGATGATGGGAACGACATCTGGAAGGCACAGGTGGCGAGAACAGAGAGAGAGAGAGAGAGAGAGGGAAGTTTTCCAAAGCTGTTCACTCACGTTACAGCTTTCCCCCAAGAGGTTACCCAAAACCACATTAGCCATTTCACTTTGAGATTGTAGGCACACACACACACACACACACACACACACAGAGAGAGAGAGAGGCACACACCCTTTTCTCTCTCCCAAGCTGCCCTGCCTTTTCTTGTACACACCCCACTTCTAAACTAATGCTCTCGCTGTTCTGAGCAGAGGAGAAGTCGCCCACAGAACAGGGAAATGATTGTATGAAAAATGAATAGGGTTATTCTCTCTCCCGTGCTCCTTCTCTTCGTTGGGAGAGCCACTTGGCGGAGTTGGCTCTCTCTTCGGATGTAACGAAACCAACCTAGAAACTTCTTTTTCAGAAACCCAGGAAGCGCAAGTAAGTCTCATTTGTGGTTTTTATAATTTCATTTCTCCCAGGGCGGAATGCTGATATTTAACAGTGGTGACTTTAATAGCTCCAAGGTGGATTTTTCAGAAGTTAAACTCATGTCTTGGATGCGTTCACCAAAAGGAGGAGAAGAAGAAGGAGAATTGGAAAGTGCCCACTCCCCCCCCCAAAAATAAAAAATATGAATATGATGTATAGGTTGGATGGGGCAGCAGAGAAGAGAAGTGAAAGATACTTTGGTTTGTGTGTGATGCCTTTGATTTCCAGTGATTTTTAGATGAGCAGAGATGAAGAATAACAAGCAAAATCATTAACACTGAGAGGAATGTCTTTGATTATTTCAGTCAAGAAAATGGGTGGATAAATGAGTCGGTCCAAACAATCTGGAACAATCTCACATTATCACCATTCATTTACACTTTTAGGCTGTTGACAATGTGAAAATATTGTTGCATCTGATTTCATTGGGTGATTATATCCCCACTCTTCCTAGCAACAATCAGAACAAATGTTAATTCTTCCAATAAAAATAAAAATATATAGATGGCCCAACATGACACACCAGAGATTTATAGAATGACATTGTGCATATTGTCATTGATCAGTTTTCCTAATTATTGGTAATTGTGATTTTATTCCTTATCGCCTTTATATAGTACTAATATTATTAATAAATCAGTAAATTAAACAATTTTGTAATTGCTGTTACAAAAAGGTCACAGTTTAACAATCTACATGGGAAATTAAGATATTTTGTTTCTCAGTCAGATTCTGGCATTTTTTTTTTCTTTCCTTGAATGTCATTTGACTTTTTGTATGGAGATTTTGCTACTTTTTTTGATGATAGATCTTACTGGTAATTTAAAATTATTTGCAACTTGTCAAAGTCATAGCTAGGTCCTTGATGATGTGTTTACATTTAAACACATTTTCTAGTGCACAGTTTTGTGGGGAAAATAAACAATGTTTATGTCAGCCCAGTTTAACAGTCTGAAAAGGACCAAGCTGGATATTCTACAGCCATTATGATTTCTTAGCATATATTTATAGAGGAGCTACTCAAAAAATTCTGGTAATCAAACTACTTATTGGAGCACTCCAAAAAGTTAGCAGGAAGTGGTTTTATAATGTCATTTTCCGTAATTTTACCCATTTTAGCTTATGTATGTCTTTATAATAATGTAGGACAATATAAAACCTGTAGTGAAATCTAAGTATAAGATTTGATTGTAGCTTTTTTTTGCTAAGACTTATATGATGGAGCTTGCTGATGAAAAATATAAATTTGATGAAGATTTAAAAAGACATTAACCACAAGTTGAAAATCAAAAAATTATTTATAAAGAAATAAGGGATTTCCATAATAAGGAAGTAAGAAAAAGGCAGAAAAAATGATGATTGATTTTGCTGACATTCGGTCACATTAAAATATTTATAGCTTGATGGTCAACAATTAATATGCTACAATGTATTCAGTTCTGCACACTCAGTTAATTAATGAAGTGCTGAACTTCAAATTTCATGACAATTGTAAATTCCTTGTTCATTAATCTCATTTGGCCTAAATCCAGACCCCTGATTGGGCTCAACCTATCAAAATAACCTCTAGTTATTGAAAATTTAAAGCCAAAAATGTATCCACTGACTGGATATTCCCATTTCAAGCACCTCCCTGTAAGAAAGAAAACCTGAGATTTGATAGGTATCAGCCTCAATAATATCTCTCCTATTGCCAATGCTACAGAGTAATTGGCATATATTTCATGAACTAGAAAGTGCCCAGTCGTAGAACAGAATAGAATAGAATAGAATAGAATAGAATAGAATAGAATAGAATAGAATAGAATAGAATAGAATAGAATAGAATAGAATAGAATAGAATAGAATAGAGCTGGAAGGGACCTTGGAGGTCTTCTAGTCCAGCCCCCTGCTCGAGCAGGAGAACCTATATCGTCTCAGACAGGTGGATGTCCTTTCTAGACAGGTGGATGTCCAGTCTTGAACCCATGAAATTATTTTGAGTCACTTGGATGTTGATGCACAAAAAGAACACACATTACTGTTGGTGATGATGGGAAAAAGACCCCACAATCCATATTTCGGCACATTTTTTATTAAAGCTAGTTAAATTAACTGGTGCTCTCCGTGGTGCTGAAAGTTTGATTTTGTTTATTTATTAAGTTTGTTTAGCAGCATTGACTGCCCTGTAGCCAGGGGTGGAGATAGTAAACGTTCTAGCAAGCGTTGAGCAGTAAGAAATGCTGAGAAAGTTTTATCTGCAACACTTACTTTACAGGATGGCAGATGCTAATTCTGTTACCAGTTTATAGAGGAAAAATCTCTTAGAACAAGAAGAAGGAAGCAGCTGGGTGATTCAGTTGATTGCCTTGTAATTTAGCATCAGGTTTCATTGGTGGATACTGTGGAGATAACAGGGTGATATCATTATGCTTAAGTGACAAACATATATCTGTTTTCTATCTGTCTATTAGAGTTCATTTTTCCTAATAATTTAAATCTGTTGTAGGACTCTGGTTGAAATTAAGAGAATAACAGAGGTCTTCTAGTCCTACCTCCTGATCAAGCAGGAAAGACTATAACATTTCAGAGAAATGGCTGTCCAATCTCTTCTTAAAAACCTCAACTTCTGGAGGCAAGCCGTTCCACTGGTTAATTGTCCTCACTATTAGGAAATTTCTCCTTAGTTCCAGGTTGCTTCTCTCCTTGATTAGTTTCCATCCGTTGCTTCTTGTCCTGCCTTCAGGCGCTTTGGAGAACAGCTGGACTCCCTCTTCTTTGGGGCAGCCCCTGAGATATTGGAAGACTGCTATCATGTCCTCCGTCGTCCTTCTCTTCATTAAACGAGACATACCCAATTCCAGCAACCGTTCCTTATGTGTTTTAGCCTCCAGTACCCTAATCATCTTTGTTGCTCTTCTCTGCACTCTTTCAATCTAGAGTATTAACATCCATTTTTATATGATGGCGACCAAAACTGGATGCAATATTCCAAGTGTGGTCTTACTAAGGCATTGTATCAGTCCTAAGTTTGAAGTTTCATACTGCATGTCTTTTAACTTTTCAGAAAGAACATCTAAACTACTTTTGAGGATCTTTCTGTGGTAGTTTTTAGCAAGACAATTTCTTCAATGCTGCATCTGCTGCTTTAGCTGTTCGATTTTGTAAGGGTGTTTATTGCTATATGTTATATTTGCTTCTTTTACGACTACCCGGTTTTAGGGCTGTAAGTAAGGATAAAAAAATCAGTCTGTTTTTGACTTGTGTCTATTTCATATGATTTCACTCATAACTCTAGTTGTCCTGTTTTCACATTAAGCTGATATGTCTTTTTTAAAAACAAAACAAAACCAATCTATGTAAAAATTGGTGTTTAATGATATAATCTAAATGCCGTGTTTTCTCTCTTCATACCAAGAACTTGTATATATTCTTGTTAGGAATATAAAATGTGTGGAGACTTTATTTTCATGTAACGTGCTGTAGGTAGTTTTGAATTTATGACTAGAATTGGGACCATAAATTTTGTTGCTAACCAAAGCGAGTGCTAAGTGAGTTGCACCTGATTTTATGACCTTTTTTTATGTTTGTTAAGTGAATCAGTGCAGTTGCTAACTGAATCATGTGGCTGTTGAGCAAATCTTGCGTCCCCTGTTGACTTTATTGGTCAGAGGTCATCTGGGAAGGTCACATATCATTATCACGGGACCCCAGAATGTTGCGAACCACTGCAAATTATTGCAGATTGCCAAGCAACCATATTTTGATCATGTGACCCTAGAGATACCGTGACGGTCATAAATGTGAGGACTGGTTACTAAACAAATGGCTACGTCAAGAACTATCTGTAGTTACATAAAAATGTCTGAAAACATCTCAGAATTCTCAATCTCTTTGCTCATGTTGGCTTATAATCCTGTCTATTCTAGTTCTTCACCCCACCCTATTGTAATCAACATCTATATGGCACTGGGAACATTAATGAAGACTTCAAGTAGTCAAAAAGAGACTGTTCAGTGCCAGAGGGATCAAGGATCATAACTTTCCCGCCTTCAAAGCCTGATGGATAACCAAATTCTAATGGCTTCCCTGAAAACATATTTAAAGGGGGACCTTTCAGATAAAAGATAATCCTCGACTTACAAAAGTTCATTTAGTGACTGTTCGGCATTGACATTTCCCCCCCACATTTACAATCATTGCAGCATCCTCATGGTCCAATGATCAGAATTCAGATGCTTGGCAACTGATTCACATTTATGACGGTTGCAGTGTCCCGGGGTCACGTGATCCCGTTTTGTGACCTTCTGACAAGCAATGGGGAAACCAGATTCATTTAACAACCGTGTTACTCATTAACAACTGCAGTGATTCAGATAACAACTATGGCAAGAAAAATCGTAAAGTGGGGCAAAACTCACTTAACAAATGTTTCACTTAGCAGCAGAAATTTTGGGCTCAATTGCGGTCGTAAGTCGAGGACTCCCTGTATGGGGAACAGGAGTGGAGATGGGAGAAGCTATGAACAGTATCCTTCTGCATCTTGTGTCTCCTTGTGGGCTCCACAGAGGCCCCTGTTTACTGCCGTGGAAAAAAGGGTTTCAGTCAAATCCGGTAGATATTTTCCTATGTTTTTAAAGTAGGAGAATCTCCATCAGTGATCTCAGTGCTTTAAATAGGCCACATTAGTATTTTTCCAGGTAGTCCTTGACTCATTTATTTGGCCACCGTTCAAAGTTACAATGGCACTGAAAAAAGTGAGTTACAACTGGTCCCTGTACTTACAGGGTACCCATGATCACATGATCAAAATTTGGGTGCTTGGCAACTGGAAATTCTGATCCCAATTGTGGTTGTAACTTGAGGACCACCTGTGCCCTGGTGTAGAGGTGTGTCCAACAATGTGATGCTAAAACCCTCCAGGAATCTCACCTCCATCAGTGCATGAACATCAACATGGACATCCAGAGCAAAACACACTTTTGCCCAAATTGCTGGATTATTATGAGGCATCATTGTAATTATTATTACTAGGCATCATTTGGTCAAATCATCACAGCTACTAACTAATGGGTGCCTGCAGTTTGGCAAAGGGAAGACTTGAGCCATTACAGTATTCCCTCGTTGCCTGATCTAAGAGTGATATTAAGCCATACATAATTCAAACATAGCTTTTCAAATTACCCTTGTCCCATCATCCCATTTGTCTTGAGCAATAAAAACAGCAGTAAATCTTGAATGAGGTTTATTGGTTGCATTTGGAAGAGAATACACTCAGGTCAGTTGTATTCTTCATTTGAAAAAAAAAGAATGAGAAGAAATAAGGTATAAAGGAAACCAATCTAGAAAATGAATAGTTGCAACCCATATTTTTTTTTTTAGTAAGAGACTATCTAGAGGCTAACTTACCAGTCATGCTACCTGCAACATTTCCTGCTGAGAGTAAGAATAATACTGTTGCATTTTGTGTACATGTCACACATGCTGCCAAATGTTCCCTAAATATCATGTGTTATTCTATACAAGCTAAAATTGTGAGTCTGTGTGACTGCCTACATCCCACCAAAAAGGAAGTACATGCAACGGACTGATTTAGACTGGGATGTTTTCAGTACTATGTTGAAAATGTTTCTGCCTTGATAGGCTGCGAGTGTACCTGGAGAAATGTTAAAATATGGATATAATTTGCTTATGAAGTGGTGACTTATTTGACATGCATGTGAAAACGGCATCTAAGCTGATGATTAAAAAAGGCTGTTATTCTGTGCAAATGAATGAAAAAATTAAAAAAATCCAAGATTAGTTTCTTAACTTTGGAACACTTTAACTCTCAGGGAACTGTATAGGACCCCTGCCCACACCCCATGGGTTTTAGAAGATCTTTATAAATGATGACATATTATTACAATTGTGTTTTATAATTCTGGATGAATGTAGGTTGAATTAAGCAGCTTGGAGTCACATTGAACCATGTGATGAATGGCAAATAAATTTAATAATAATAAAATAATAATAGCAAAAATTAGTGACTAGTAAAAAAATAATTTACTAGTGATTAGTAAAACAGAACAACAGAATATCAGAGCTGAAAGGGACTTTGGAGGTCTTCTAGTCCAACCCACTGCTCAGGCAGGAAACCCTATACCATTTCAGACAAATGGCTGTCCAATCTCCTCTCAAAAATATTCAGTGCTCACATAACTTCTGGAGGCAAGTCGTTCCATTGATTAATTGTTCTTGCTGTCAGGAAATTTCTTCTTAGTTCTAGGTTGAATCTCTCCTTGATTATTTTCCATCCGTTGCTTCTTTTCATGCCTTCAGGTGCTTTGGAGAACAGGTTGACTTTGGAGGTCATCTAGTCCAACCCCCTGCTCGGGCAGGAAACCCTATAGCAGGGGTGTCAAACTGCCGGCCTGTGGGCCAGACACATCATCTGGAAGCTGCGCCCACCCCATTGCCGGCAATAGCAAAACTGTCCTGATACGTTGCGCGACGTCACGTGATGTCGCGAGTTTGATATGTCTGCCCTATACCATTTCAGACAAATGGCTGTCCAGTCTCTTCTTTAAAACCTCCAGTGTTGGAGCATTCACCGCTTCTGGAGGCAGGGTGTTCCACTGGTTAATTGTTCTAACTGTCAGGAAGTTTCTCCTCAGTTCCAGGTTGCTTCTCTCCTTGGTTAGTTTCCATCCGTTGCTTCTTGTCCTGCCTTCAGAATTAGTCTGTAAATACTGTATGGTTTGGCCATGCTGAGGGAATGAATAAGGACCGAATCACAAAACAAATATTTGAAGGAAGAGTGAATGAATCAAATTGGTATGGAAAGATAGAAAAACATGATTGGGTGAAGCTGAGGAGATCTTGAAAAGTGAAATTTAGAGAATAAAAATCAACAGAAGAAAAAATATTGTGAACTGTGAAGTCTTTGGTGCTCTGACCTTGTTTTTGTTTTTGCTCATAGATGTTTTATTACAGAACTAGGTAACATTATGAGGGCAAAAATAGGTAGCAAAGCCCACACTCACTTGTACTGATGATGCTACCAAGTAGGGTAATGGAATGTCTGCAAGAAAACAACCAAGCTTAGAGACCACCAAGAATTCCACAAAAATCAGTGTATAAAGTGAAGCATGAGGGAAGCCAGGGTGGAAAGTTGTGGAGAGGTATAGTGAAGAAAGTTGGACATTTGTTTATTTCTTACTTCATAAATTTATTGTTTTTAATTTGTTGTTTTTGTCTCCTGTACTCTGCATAACATGTTGAAAGGGAAGAATTGAATGAGTATGTGTGAGGCTCATGGGACCATATTTCCCAAACATTTTCATGTTACTGTTTTGTATAATCCTCGACTTATAACCTTTGTTTAGTGACCATTTGAAGTTACAAAGACACGTATGACTGCTATAGCATCCCCATGTTCATGTGATCAAAATTCAGGTACTTGGCAACTGGTTCATATTTATGACGGTCGCAGCATCCCAGGATCATGTGATCCCCTTTTGCGACTTCTGACAAGCAAAGTCAATGGGGAAGCTAGATTCACTTTGCAACCGTGTTACTGACTTAACAACTGTAGCAAGAAAGGACATAAAAGGGGGCAGAACTCACTTATCAACTGTTTAGCTTAGGAAGAGAAATTTTGGGCTCAGTTGCACTCATAAGTCCGAGGACGATCTGTATTTCAAAAATTGGTATCTTTACTCCAGGACTTCCCATCCCAGTCAATCAGAAATTAGAAACCATTCATGTAGCGACCGTTCAAAGTTACAACTGCACTTTAAAAAGTGACTTATGACCAGTTCTCAAACTTATGACTGTTACGGCATCTCCACAGTCCTGTGAACAGACCTCAGAGCTTGGCAGCTGGCTTGTGTTTATGATGGTGTGTCCTTGGAATTGTCACTTCCAACCTCCCTAGGGATCTTCCGACAAGCAAAATCAATGGGGCAAGCCAGATTCATTGAAGTACCACGTGATTCACTTAACAACTGTAGAGATTCACTTAACAACCATGGAAAAAAGGTTATAAAATGGAGCATGGCTCACTTAACAGCTGTCTTGCTTAGCAAGGGAAAGTTTGGGCTCAATTGTCATTTTAAGTCAAAGGCGATCTGTATTATAGTCCAGGGGTCCCCAACCCCAGGTCTGTGGACCAGCACCGGCCCGCGGCATGCCAGCAACTGGTCCACACAGACAAGCGAAGCCCCATCCGCGGGATGCAGGCAGCACACGAAACCACGCCCCCTCCGGTCCGCGGAAAAACCTCTCTCCATAGAACCGGTCCCTGGTGCCCAAAAGGTTGGGGACCTCTGCTGTAGTCCTATTTCAGTATATATTTATGATATTGATTGGTTTCCTTGTGTGCTTTTTCACTCTGCTTTCTCATTAGGCCCGTCAAAGAGCATGTGGCATCTGAGTGGCTAATCTACCCATCTTTTTATGTTATCATTCCATTCCATAACAAGAACGATGCAAAAATGGCTACTGGAGGATTGTTGGGTGCAGAAAACTTCCGCCGTTTCACTCCTCAGTCTTTGGCCACCATCAAGAAATATATCACGGCCAAGAGAAACTTGCCACCATCAGAGAAGCTGAGGCCTCAGCTTGATCTTCAGGCTTGCCAGAAAATCCCTGCCCTTTACGGAAACCCTCCTGTGGAACTTATTGGAGAACCCTTGGAAGATCTTGACCCCTATTATCATGATCACAAGGTACAGTAGCTTATGGTGAATCAATGGGAGTATTAGTATCGTAAGAACACACATATGCTGTGGTGATGCTCTTAAGGAAAAATGAGATTAGTTTGTTAATGCCTGCTTGAAATTCTTAACTAGCTAAGCCTCTACGCAAACTTTATTGATCTCAAAAAGTTAATCAGGGTCAATTCTCAATAGGTCTTGGAAGGGAGACCACTAGGAAGGCTCAGATTGGACTGGGACATCAGGAACATTGCTACCCAGAAAATAGCAAACCATTTCTATGAGGAGTTCTTGGTGTTCCCTGAGTTTGGCTGTTTTCTTGCAGATGTTCCATTGGCCAAACTAGATACCGTAACTAGGTAACACCACCAGTACTAGAAGGGAGTGGGGTTTGCAGAAAGGAGGGGGGGGGGAAGGAGGAAGAGGGGGACTAGCCCAGGGGTAGGCAACCTTGGCTCTTTTTTTAGGACTCGTGACTTCAACTCCCAGAATTCCTGAGAGCCAGCCATGCTGAGGGGAAAGGGAGAGGTTTCCAAGCTGAGCCATGCTGGCTCAGGAATTCTGGGAGTTGAAGTCCACGAGTCATAAAAGAGCCAAGGTTGCCTAGCCCTGGACTAGGGACTAGGGAGTTCTTGGTGATCTCTGAGCTTGGTTGTTTTCTTGCAGATGTTCCATTACTCAAACAAGGTAACATCACGGCTGCTTTGGGTAATGAAGCATCTTCAAGCAAACAAGTTCAGAGAGCATCAAAAATTCCATAGTTGTCATCCTCCTTCTCCTCCTCCTTTCTGCAAGGGGGAAGGATCCGCATTCTGCATCAAGTAAACTTTAAAGAAAATTAAACAGTCTGGCAGCAAAAATCCTTCCCCGTATGTGAGACCAGGTTTTTTTTTCTTCCCCATGCTGGATTTTCGCTGCCATACTGTTTTAACTTTCTTTAAAATTTGCCCTTCTGCATCAAGTAAACTTTAAAGAAAGTTAAACAATATGGCAGCGAAAATCCAGCATGGGGAAAAAAACAAACAACTGGTTTGTTGAGACGCCAGACTAGCGTGTGTTCACGTGCCTCCAATCCCCTTGCTTGCTGCAAAGCCAGACTGGAGTCCTCGGACTGCTCCTCCCAGCCCGTTTCAGAGCCGGTCGAAAAGCGAAGGGAATGGTTCCCACCCCATCCGATAGCTGCAGGGCTTCGTTTCCAAAGACCCTCTGCACAGGCTCCGGACAAAACTCCGAGACTGAAAAAGCAGCAATGGGAGCGAAGGGCTGTTCAAAGAAGGAGGAAGAAGGAGAAAGTGGGAGGAGTCACTACCAAACAGGCGAGGTGCGACGGGTGTCGGGGCGTGGTAGGCCTGGCTGGGGGGGCCCTTTGGCACAGTAAGCAGTTGTGGGGTGCATGGGGCAGCTCCCCCCTCCCCACCTGCCTCTTGGCAGCAACCCCCACGCCTCCCTCCCTGCCTCCCCCCTGCAGAGAACCAGTTGTTAAATTATTTGAATCCCACCACTGGTTGGGTCCCTCTCAGAAACTAGAAAGGGGAGGCGGGCACAAGTTTTAATCCAATTCCTCACAGACAAAGCAAGAGGAACTCAATCTGAGCATTGTTCATCGCTTTGTTTCTGCCAGACATTGGTGGACTGTTGAGGTTTCTGCAAAGTTTGAGAACCCAGTTTAATTTTTTAAGTTCAAGTCTGCTTCAGTGGCATTGCTCTGAATTTTTAATCATTCCATTTCACTGCTCCTCAATATTCCAAAGTTCTGGATATTCCATCCCTTCCTTCCAGACATGTCCACTGAAATGGTCACACACACATCAGTGTTTCTCAGCCTCGGCAACTTGAAGATGTGTGGACTTCAACTTCCAGAATTCTTCGCTGGCTGGAAAGTTCTGGCAGTTGAAGTTCACTCATCTTCAAGTTGCCAAGGCTGAGAAACACTGTTCTACATTTTTATTCCTTGACTGTGACTTTTTGTAGTCTGCAAACCTGAAACAACCCACCTGTGTGCCTAACTTTCCCTTTGGGAATAGAGGTAGTCCTTGACTTACAGCCATTTGTTTAATGACCATTTGAAGATGACGGTGCTGAAGAAAAAGACCTACAACCAGTCCTCACACTTGACTGTTGACTGTTGCAATATCCCCACGTGATCAAAGTTTGGGTGCTCGGGAACTGGGAACGCTCGTGTGTATTTACCATGCTTGCAGAATCCTAGGGTCACTGACAAGCACGGGAAAACCTAGACTTATATTACATACCATTTCATAGTGCTTTACAGCCCTCTGTAAGCAGTTTATAGAGTCAGCACATTGCCCCCCTCTCCCCAACAATCTGGGATCCTCATTTTACCGACCTCGGAAGGATGGAAGGCTGAGTCAACCTTGAGCCAGTTAGGATCGAACTGCTGGCAGTTGGCAAAGTTAGCCTGCAATTCTGCATTCTAACCATTGTGCCACCACGGCAAACCTATGCTCTCTATAAGAATCTGAACTACTAAAAGTCAAAGCGAATTGGCGGGTAGATAAGAATGAATGGAATTCAAGGTGGGCTGGGCTTAGATCTCTTGTGACTCGAGACTGATGACACGTTTGACTCCTCCCTCGGGCTCAGCCTAGTTGTCTTTCACAGTCACACCATCACTATTTGCAACCCTCTCAGCTGGCTTCCGACAAGCAAAGTCAGTGGGAGAAGCTGGATTCGCTTAATGCAGTGATTTTACAAATGCAGCAAAAGAAGTCACAAAATCAGGCACAACTGACTTAATGATTGCATTGTTTAACAGGGGTAGGCAACCTTGGCCCTTTTATGACTCGTGGACTTCAACTCCCAGAATTCCTGAGCCAGCATGGCTCAGCTTGGAAACTCTCCCTTTCCCCTCAGCATGGCTGGCTCAGGAATTCTGGGAGTTGAAGTCCACGAGTCATAAAAGAGTCAAGGTTGCCTACCCCTGGAACTTAAGCAGGAGAAATTCTGGTCTCCACTGTGGTCATAATCAAGGACTGCCTGTAGAGGGCGCTGTTTATAAAATGACATACTTGGAGCAAGAGGGTTTCAGGAGAGTCTTTCTAGTTAATTTCTTACTTTTCTTCTGCAGACATTTATGGTCTTGAACAAAGGAAAAACAATCTTTCGATTTACTGCCACAAATGCTTTGTACATCTTGAGTCCTTTCCACCGAATCAGGCGGATGACAATTAAAGTTTTAATTCATTCATATCCTTTACATAATTGCTTTTTTTTTCTTCCTCTGTTTTCATTCTGGCATTTTCTTTTCTTTTCTTTTTTAATGAGAAAGTACCTATGTTCTCTCGGAGAAATGCAAGAAAATGCTTGGTGTCTAGAGATTAAATAATTTATCCCCGAAATAGTTCAGAGCTATTAATTTGTATCTCTTTTAAAATAAATCAGGAATTGGGGATCTATCCAAGAGCAATAATTTTAAGTGGACAATATTTGTAGGCCATGGATATTGAGGACTAGTGTCATGTTCCCAAAACATCATTTTCCTGAACTCCTATGATTTACATTGTTTACTTGGTTTATCATGCTCACCATTTTAACTAATTGCGTGTTCATGGCTCTCTCGGACTCATCGCAAACAAACAGCAAAGAGAACTCTTCAAGCAAATATGTTGAGTAAGTAGCTTTAGCACTATTATTCCACTTTCATTATAATGCATAAAAAAGGGTAAAAAAAGTAAAAGAGTCCCTGCGGATTTTATTCCGCTAGTTGTTGCCAATTCTCGGCGCTGCTCATCTCTGTTTCAAGGCTATTGAGCCAGCGCTGTCTGAAGACATTTCTGCAGTCATATAGCCAGCATAACGTCATGGAGCGCTGTTACTTTCCCACCAAAGTGGTACCTATTTATCTACTAGCATTTGCATGCTTTTGAACTGCCGGGTTGGCAGGAGCTGAAGCAATGGGAACTCATTCCATCATGGAACGGGAACTCCCCCTATTGTGAGTTGAGTCTTGAACCAGGGCTACCAGCTTTCCATCTCCCAAGCCCAGCATCTTAATCCCTGAGCCACCGCACCTCCCAGTATTCCATAAAGATAGATAAAAATATATATTCACCTCCAAATGTTCTATAAACTTTTGTTGTTGTTAGTTGCAAAGTCGTGTCCGACCCATCGCGACCCCATGGACAACGTTCCTCCAGGCCTTCCTGTCCTCTACCATCTTCTAGAATCCATTGAAGCTCACACCTACTGCTTCAGTGACTCCATCCAGCCACCTCATTCTCTGCCGTCCCCTTCTTCTATTGCCCTCAATCTTTCCCAGCATTAGGCTCTTCTCCAGTGAGTCCTTCCTTCTCATTAGGTGGCCAAAGTACTTGAGTTTCAACATCAGGATCTGGCCTTCTAAAGAGCAGTCGGGGTTGATCTCCTCTAGGACTGACCGGTTTGATCGCCTTGCAGTCCAGGGGACTCGCAGGAGTCTTCTCCAGCAGCATAGTTCAAAGGCCTCAATTCTTTTGCGCTCAGCCTTTCTTATAGTCCAACTTTCACAGCCATACATTGCAGCTGGGAAAACCATGGCCTTGACTATACGCACTTTTGTTGGCAGGGTGATGTCTCTGCTTTTTAGTATGCTGTCTAGATTTACCATAGCTTTCCTCCCCAGGAGCAAGCGTCTTTTAATTTCTTGGCTGCAGTCCCCATCTGCGGTGATCTTGGAGCCCAGGAAAATCAAATCTGTCATTACCTCCATTTCTTCCCCATCTATTTGCCAGGAATTGAGAGGGCCGGATGCCATGATCTTGGTTTTCTTACTGTTGAGTTTCAAGCCAACTTTTGCACTCCTTCTTCACCCGCATCAAGAGGCTCTTTAGTTCCTCTTCACTTTCTGCCATTAGAGTGGTATCATCTGCATATCTTAGGTTGGTGATATTTCTCCCGGCAATCTTAATTCCAACTTTTGATTCATATAGCCCTGCCTTTCTCATGATGTGCTCTGCATATAAGTTAAATAGGCAGGGCGACAGAATACAGCCTTGCCGGACTCCTTTCCCAATTTTGAACCAATCAGTGGTTCTGTGTCCAGTTCTCACTGTTGCTTCTTGACCCGCATATAGGTTTCTCAAGAGACAAATAAGATGGTCTGGTACTCCCATCTCTTTAAGAACTTGCCACAATTTGTTGTGATCCACACAATCAAAGGCTTTAGCATAGTCAATGAAGCAGAAGTAGATGTTTTTCTGGAACTCCCTAGCTTTCTCCATAATCCATGTATGTTGGCAATTTGATCTCTAGTTCCTCTGCCTCTTCGAAATCCTGCCTGTAGTTCTGGAAGTTCTCGATCCACAGACTGCTGGAGTCTAGCTTGTAGGATTTTAAGCATAACTTTACTTGCATGTGAAATGAGTGCAATGGTGCGATAGTTTGAACATTCTTTGGCATTGCCTTTCTTTGGAATTGGAATGTAAACTGACCTTTTCCAATCCTCAAAGAGTAGCAACAGACAGAGAGGTGTCTTGTCTTAGTTTGTTTTAAATTACTGTGCCTTTATCCAGAAATTGTGTATGTGTGTATGTGTATGTGTGTGAGAGAGAGGACTGGCACTCAATATTTCGAATACATTTTGCCTAAGTATTTATTTGCATATAGTAAAAATCACACCTTCCAAATCTATAGGCACACCAAACAATATTTGCAGACCAACAACTGCATTTTTTGGAAGTTGTGATGTGATTTCAAAATAATAAAACAAACACATTAGAGGCGGTTCTTGATTTACAACCAGTCATTTAGCAACCATTCAAAGTTACAGCAGTTCCCCCCCCCCTCCCAAAGGTACTTATGACCTAATTCCAAAGTTTTGACAGCCATCCCATCCTTCGTCCTCAGATGACCAGTTTCTGGGCACTCGGCAACATTTTTCTGAAAACCAGCATTTACTAATAGTTTCTGACAAAGTTCACCCCACAGTGAACAATCTCTTCGCTTAACACCTATGGCATTTGCTTAACAACTGCCACACACACACACACACACACACACACACAAATAGGATCATGAAGTGGGTCGGTAAGGTGACCACCTAATTTACATGTGTCAGGAATTATGACGTAAGGGGCAGACTCCATTCTGGTTCTAAGTCGAGGGAGTACCTGTGATGAAATAAACATTTATTATGAAAAATATGCACACTAGGGAAAATTGTGCATGTGTGGTGCTGGGGAAGCATGCTAGAAAATGCACAGACGCTCTTGCAGAACTCTTTTTTGCTGAATTTATAAGCTGATGAAGAAATGGAGAAGAGATCAATTTTGCAGTTAGAAAAACAACGACTGTAACAGTGAAAGTGGCGGAGGTTCCCATTTTATCAGCAAAAACGTGCCTCATCTTATATCAGAATTGTATCCTTTTGCTGAACCAACCCAAAGTTTTCTATTACTTCCTGGAGAGAGGTATGTCGCAAGACAACAAAAGTACAAGCAGTCCTTGACTTACAACCAGAATAACGGACATTAAGTTGTTGCCGTCATTAAGCAAGGCATCCATGCAATCCCTGCTCTCTCTATTGCGGTCATTGTGCAGAGCAGGGGGTGCCTGAGGGGCTGGGTAAGGGTGGATTGCTAAACAACGGTCATATTGGGATCTACTTGTAGGCATAAATGTGATTTTCCAAGGAGAATTCCACCAAGCTCTCTAGGTGCGATCTGGCATTCCCACAAAATTTCCTTACGGGCAAGGGCATCCAAGATCTGCTGATCCTGCCTTGTGTTGACCTGTTTTTCCTCTACTCAGGTATACTTTCACTGGCATTTATACTTTTGAATGTCTAATCAAGATTCTGGCAAGAGGGTTCTGCTTGAATGAATTCACTTTCCTCCGAGACCCGTGGAACTGGCTGGATTTCAGTGTCATTCTAATGGCGTAAGTGGCACCCTTCTCCTTTGATTAACCTACGGTTAGTTGAACTGGACTCCTTAATTTTTTCCCCTCAGGGATGTGTTAGGACAGTGATGGCGAACCTTTTAGAGACCGAGTGCCCAAAAACTGGCCCCGCCCCACCTTGGGCCCCCGCGCTGCCCCGCTCTGCCCCCCGCTCTGCCCACCCGCAGGGCCCCCCACCGCTTCCACAGCCCGCCACAGATCACCCAGGTGGCCCAGCAGCACCACGGCAGCTACACCCTCTGCGCCCCTCAGCATCAACTACGTGCAACGGGGTGGGAGGGTGGAGTCTTGTCCCCGCTGCCTGGCTGCCACGTCCTTGGCTGCACTGCTCTGTGCGGGCCGCGCTCGGGGGCGATCTCCTCTGGGGGGTGGGGGCTGCTGATGAGGGGGCTGCGGAGGGAGGCGGGGCTGAGGCAATGGCGCACGTGCCCACAGAGAGGGCTCTGTGCCACCTCTGGCATGCGTGCCATAGGTTCGCCACCACTGTGTTAGGAGATTCCCAGCCATCCAGATCACAGTGGTTTCAAAGGTCCTTTTCAAAAGGCAGCTGGACTGTTTATCCTTGAGGAAGAAGAAGAAAATGTTTTGCTTTTCATCCATTCTGACTGAATGGTGGGGGGGGAGGGGAATGAAAGGATAAGTTCTGATAGGATGAAGCAGAGGGGGGGGGAATGAAAGGATCATATTTATTTGCACTCATCTCGTCATTAGCACTCTCTCTGAGAGCCATTGAGGCCACTTGGGGTTTTATCTTTTTCCTCAAGAGTAGACAGTATTTATTTATTTATTTATTGTTTGTTTGTTCTATATCTCTCCAGTCTTATTGGTATCAATGGTAAAATAAAATAGAGAACAAAATACAAAATACGGGGGTACCTTGGTGCTCAACTGCTTTGAAACTCATTGAATGTGGTACTCAATGCATTTTGACATGAGACTTTTGTCCCAGTGCTCATTGTTTCTTTGGTACGCAACACACAAGCTAGAATTTATTGGTGTCAACTGCCTTGTGACTCACGAAGTTACTGAGTGGGTTTATCACTCAGGAAAGGGAATTAAGAAATACAAGCAGTCCTTGACTTAGAATCACAATTGGGACAGAATTTTAACTGCTAAGTAACACAATTGTTAAGTGAATTGCCCCCAATTTTATGATCTTTTTTGGGGGGCACAGTTCTTAAGCAAATTATTGCAATTCTTAAGTGAATCAGTCATTAAGCAAATCCAGCTTCCCTCATTGAATTTCATGTGGGAACACCCTTGGTTACAAGTAGTGATCACATGACCCTGGGACACTGCAACCATCATAAGTACGAGTCAGTTGCCAAGTGACTGAAGTTTGATCACATAACCAGGAGGATGCTGCAACGGTTGTCTGGAAAAACGGTCATAAATCACCTTTTTCAATGCTATTGTGATTTCAAAGAGTCACTAAATAAATACAGGTACTCCTCAACTTACGACCACAAGTGAACCCAACATTTATGTTCCTAAATGAGACAGTTGTTAAGTGAGTTTTGTCCCATTTTACAGCCTTTCTTGCCACAATTGTTAAATGAATCATTGCGGTTCTTAAGTTAGTAACACGGTTGTTAAGTGAATCTGGCTTCCCCATTGACCTTGCTTGTCAGGTCGCAAAAGGGGATCACATGACCTTGAGACATGGCGACCGTCATAAACATGAACCGGTTGCCAAGCATCTGAATTTTGACCATGACCTGGCAATTCTGCAATAGTCGTTAAGTATGAAAAATGGTCATAAGTCACTTTTTTCAGCGGTTGTAACTTTGAATGGACACTAAATGAACTGTTGTAAGTCGAGGATTATCTGTAGTTGTAAGCTGAGGACTATACTAGAGTCTCTTCGTATTCAAAGATGACCAATCAGTAAATATGGTTTCATTTGTTCTCTGTGTCTGGCTGGGGAATTCTGGGAGTTGAAGTCCACCCAAGGTTGAGAAACACTGATGTATATGCCACTAAAATATGACAATGAAATTGTCATCCTTTCTGGCAATTTTCCAAGTTTTTAAGAGCCTGGCAGCCTGGCTATTAGGCACCCCCCAAACACCCAATATGGAAATGTTCCCAAGCCTGCATTTTCACGTCAAGGAAGAAAAACGGATCAATATTTTGAATTTCTGAGAAGAAGCGTCACATTTTAAGCCCATAAACCCTCCTGAAAGGAAACCAAAGAGGCAATTATGGGTCTCCGTGAGCAATTAATCCCCAGATGTCAAATTTTCCACTTGTGTCTAGTTTTTGCATTTATTTGCATTTCTCAGTTTTGCATTTGTTTTTGTTTTTTTGCATTTATTTATTTTGCAAAAATACCAGTTCAATTATTATTAAATTTATTTGCCGCCTAGAGCATGGGTCGGCCACCCGAAACATCGAACGAGCCGCACGGACCCGTTTGGCCTAAAAAAAAAAACCCCTGGGAGCCGCGCCCGTTCGCGCATGCGCACCCCCGCATGCGCACCCCCCGCATGCGCATCCCCCGCGCACCTGCCCGCGCCTGCGCGCCCGCGCTCCCCAAAATGGCGGAGGAGGCTCCGGAGCCGCAGGTAATGCCTCAAAGAGCCGCATGCGGCTCCGGAGCCGCGGGTTGCCGACCCGTGGCCTAGAGTGTCCCCATGATAAGACAGGCAGCAAATAAATTTAATCATAATTGCAATAGGCAGCTTTACTTGGAACAGTTTACATCATACGACGATACCTCATTTAGTATTATTAAATGGCAGCCTCTGCCTATCCCAGGTCCTTGGGAAGGACTCAACAGGTTGACAGAAATGCCAAATCCAGTCTGTAAATCTGGTTGACTGTGTGTCAGACTACAATAATAATAACTTTGTTGCTGGCCTGCACAGAGGTTGGATTTGCCCAATTCCTGAAAAATATTTTTTCCCCACTGACTAGTGATGTTTAATGGGAGTTTAAACAAAGCTAGAGTCAACCCCCATAGCCAGTTCTAGAGATGACACTAACACTGACCTTTTGCCCTATGTTGACATTACAGGTATATAGGAGACTTTATTGATCTGGGAAATGTCTCTGTTCTTCGGATGTTCCGAGTGTTGAGAGCATTGAAAACAATTTCCATTGTCCCAGGTATGAAACTTTTGGAATAATTGCTCATGGTTATAAGAATAACAGAATAACAGAGTTATTCTAGTCCAATCCTCTGCTTAAGCAGGAAACCCTGTACCATTTCAGATAAATGACTGTCCAGTCTCTTCTTAAACATCTCCATTGGAGCATTCACAGCTTCTGGAGGCAGGTTGTTCCACTGATTAATTGTTCTAACTGTCAGGAAGTTTCTCCTTAGTTCTAGGTTGCTTCTCTCCTTGATTAGTTTCCATCCGTTGCTTCTCGTCCTGCCTTCAGGTACTTTGGAGAATACATTGACCCCCACTTTCTTTCTTTTAAGGCACACCCTTAGATATTGGAAAACTGCTATCGTGTGACCTCTGGACCTTCTTTTCACTAGACTAGTGTTACCCAATTCCTGCAACTGTTCTTCATATGTTTTTGCCTCCAGCCCCATAATCATCTTTGTTGCTCTTCTCTGCACTCTTTCTAGAGTCTCAACATCTTTTTTTTATATTGAGATTAAATATGTCCCAGGTCTGAGGGGTCCCTGTTGTCCTCTGAGCTTGGTTGTTTTCTTGAAGACATTTCATTCCCCAAACTAGGCAACATCACTAGCATTGATGTTCTCCAGCTCTTATGACCTTGGCTTTTCTTTCATCCTTGTGCCTCTACGCAGGTCTGAAGGTCATTGTGGGAGCTTTGATCCAGTCGGTGAAGAAACTCACAGATGTGATGATCTTGACCGTTTTCTGCTTGAGCGTCTTTGCCCTCATTGGCCTCCAACTCTTCAAGGGACATCTGAAACAGAAATGTGTCAGGAACTATACGGAATTTATCAATCAGAGCATAAGTAACATTTCCTATGAGGTTTTCACCAACACTGAAGGTAAGATACCTTGACTTCTGCCATGATGATTAATCTTTATATATCTGGGCGTCCTGTTTGGGCTATGTATGGAAAGTGGAAAAAATGTCCCAGAATAAAGCGTTAAGAATTCAATTCCATATTTGAAAACTTCAAGGATGTAGGGAGATTGACTGGGGTCTGTCTTGAGCTTTTTATTTAAAACAATGTACCTGTTCTTAAGAAAAAAGGGTCGCGTTCAGGATACGCTGCAGAAAGCTACTTTCCTGCATCAATGCACATTAGAAATTTTGGGTTTAAAAACGTAACGTATCCAAGACAGAGGGACAAAGATGTATGTTTGGCTGAAAAAGAGGAGAAAGATGCTTCAGAAGAATCGGGAGAGGATGGAATGGAAGCAAGTTTGGAAAAACAGGGCTGCCTTGTTTTCAGGACATCCTAATATTTTCACAATCAAAAACATTGTGCCCAAGAAGCTCTTCCATTATTTATAGAGCTGGTCTTTCTGATTTTGCAGAAAATTACCAACTGAAAAATGGCACTGAAGACTTTTTGCTGTGTCGCAATGGCTCAGATGGAGGGTAAGTGGGTCTAGCTATTATTTGTTTGGAAATTTCCTCCTTGGTTTGGAAGCTAAGAGTCTGCATTTCAACTGGATGAGATTCTTGAAAAAACTTTTCCTATTGCTTCAGCTGAGAGCACAGGTAGTCTTCCACTTACGACCAAAATTGAGTGCAAAATTTCTATCGCTATGGAAGACAGCTGTGAGTTATGCCCCATTTTATGACCTTCCTTGCCACAGTTAAGTGAACCACTCAGTTATTAAGTTAGTCACACAGTTGTTAAGGGAATCTGGCTTCCCCATTTGACTTTGCTTGTTGGAAGGTCGCAAAAGGGGATCATGTGACCCCAGGACACTGCAACCGTCGTAAATACATGCCAGTTGCCAAGCGTTTGAATTTTGATCATACGATCATGGGGTGCTACAACGGTTATAGGTGTGAAAAATGGTCATAAGTCACTTTTTTTCCAGTGCTGTTGTAACTTTGATTGGTCACTACATAAATGGTTGTAAATTGAGGACTAGCTATATTCATTAAATTTGGATTCTGCAACTGAACCATTACGAGAGAGCAGCTAACAATAAAAAAATAAAATCCCAATAGAGGACAAATAAAACTGCTGGTGATAGTAGTCAAGAGCACCAGGAAAAAACCTTAAAAGCCTGCATGATATAAGTTTTAACTGCCCAAATAGTCTACAAACCCACCTTTAGTTTGGTGCTTAAAGCCATCCTAGGAGTGTCTAATTTAAAGAGTTGTAAGAAAAACATGAGGACTAGCATCCTCCCCCGTAAGGCCACAAAGCCAAAACACTTATTTACTTGAATACAAAAGTCAAATCTAGAGAATCAGAAGTAGAACAGATGAAGAGTTTCACAGTATCCTACAAGCAGTAAATGCATAAAGAAGAACATAAAAAACATTTATAGCAAAACACAGTCCCTTTCATTTAGGAAACTCAGCTATTGGTAGCAGAGATTTTTTTTCTTAGCTGGTGTGACTCCACATTTAGGCCAGGCCCTAACTGTGATGGGGGGGGGGGGATTGATTAGGAGGCATTTTCCAGAAGTATCTTGGATCCCTCTAGGTCAGGGGTAGGTAACCTTGGCTCTTTTATGACTCGTGGACTTCAACTCCCAGAATTCCTGAGCCAGCATGACTCAGCTTGGAAACCTCTCCCTTTCCCCTCAGCATGGCTGGCTGAGGAATTCTGGGAGTTGAAGTCCACAAGTCATAAAAGGGCCAAGTTTGAAGACCCCTGACTTAGAGATAAGAGTTGTTGGTCTTAATTCCAGTCATTGGGAGAGGATTACCTGTACTCTTAATTTAAATGAAACCATTGTCTCTTTTAGCTCCTGTCCACCACAATATGTGTGTCTGAAAGTCGGAGAAAATCCTGATTATGGTTTCACCAGCTTTGATACTTTCGGCTGGGCTTTTCTTTCCTTGTTCCGCCTTATGACACAAGACTACTGGGAACGCCTCTACCAGCAGGTGTGTATGGAGCCCTTGATTTATTTCTTTGCAGCCTGCTAAAGTTGCTTTCATTTAGGCAAAGCCCCAAAGCTGCTTTTCCAAAACGCAACTGGGTTTTCCCCTTGCAAACATTTCTCTTCTCATTCAAAAAGCTTCTTCAGTTCTGACTCAATGGTGGGGAATAGAAGGATTTATATTCTTTGCAGTCCTCTGCTCATTAGCACTCTGAGAATCATTTTTTTTGGGGGGGGGTATATCTGTATCCTCAGAGCCAGCTGAATCAGAGTGCAAATGGGTGTGGAGTCTTTTTGGGGCTGCTGAAAGGACTGTTTTCAAGGGGGGGGGAAATCAAGCACGTCCAGCTGCCTTTTGGAAAAACATCTTTGGGACAACCGTGATGTGGATGACGGAGAATCTCCGTAGACATTTACTCATGCAAAGCTCTCTCTGTGCAAAAACTATTCTGTCAGATGAAACCTATTGCCTAGTAGTTCCCTGCTTGGCTGCTGGTGTTTGTTCTTTATCGTCCTGATTGCAGAGTTTATTTACTGATTTAATAAAATGTTTACATACCATCTCTGGCCCCCGAGGAACCTAAAGTAACAGAAGGGTGCATGAATATTTTTTAACACAGGGGGGTATTTTTAATTATGGTGACCACCCGCAGCCTGGAGTGCGGGTGTGTTCACAGGCTGAAAACTCTTTTCCCCCTGTTCTGATCTCCTCCTGAAAATGATAAACAGATTTAAACTACATGGGGTCAATGGATCCACACTGGGAAATCTCCCGTAGATTGGGGGGGGGGGATCCCTACCGCTTGAGAAGTGGCTAGACATGTAGGCAATGTGAAATTGTGGGAAATACCCTGAAAATCTTAATGGAGAGAATGTTTAGTGTCTACAACTTGTAGTTTTGCCCAGCTCCTCTTATTTTGGAGTGTTAGAAAGAATGCTGAGCAAAGGTTTTACATATAATCTGATGTTCATTGCACAGTTTTTGTACCCCACCTAAAGTTGGTCAAGATGTAGGATAGCTTGGGTCAGTCCTACTGTTAGACTCTATCTTCAGATTTGGGGTGTTGCAGAAGTGGACTTATCTCTCCACTTAAGGAACAGGACACTAATGAATAGGCCCAGCCACTTTTTGTCTGCTGGGTGGCCTTCACCAGGCTTTAATGAATAGTCCCAAGATCATTTCATTTATATCCCACCTTTATTATTTTTTTTATAAACAACTCCAGGATGCAAATATATCTCCTTCCTCTTCCTATTTTCCCAATAAAGACAACAACCCTGTGAGGTGGGTTGGGTTGAGACAAAATGATTGGACCAAAGTCACCCAGCCAACTTTTGTGCCTAAGGCAAGATTAGAACTCACCATCTCCCAGTGATTGGCTGAAAGTTACCCAGCCAGCTTTCATGCCTAAGGCAGAATTAGAACTCACGGACTTCTGGTGATTGACCCAAAGTCACCCAGCTGGCTTTCATGCTTAAGGCCAAGATAGAATTCAGCATCTCTCTGGTTATTGTCCCAAAGCACCCAGTCGGCTTTTGTGCCTCTCTGATTTCTAGCCTGGTTTGTTTGTTTATTGGTTTGTTTGTCCATCCATCCATCCATCCATCCATCCATCCATCCATCCATCCATCCATCCATCCATCCATCCATCCATCCATCCATCCATCCATCCATCCATCCATCCATCCATCCATCCATCCATCCATCCATCATCCATCCATCCAATCCATCCATCCATCCATCCATCCACAATCCATCCATCCATCCATCCATCCATCCATCACCATCCATCCATCCATCCATCCCATCCATCCATCCATCCATCCATCCATCCATCCATCCATTCCATCCATCCCTTTCATTCATCCATCCATCCATCCTTCCTTCCTTCCTTCCATTCATTCATCCATCCATCCATCACCTTCCCATCCATCCATCCTTCCCTTCCTCCATCCATCCATCAATCCATTCCATCTATCCATTCATCCATCTATCCTTCCTTTCCTCCATCCATTCATCCATCCTTTCATCCATCCCTTCCTTCCATCCATCCATCCTTTCCTCCCTCCATTCCATCCTTCCTTTCATCCATCCTTCCTTCCTTTCCTCCATCCATCCATCCATCCATCCATCCATCCATCCATCCATCCATCCATCCATCCATCCATCCATCCATCCATCCATCCATCCATCCATCCATCCATCCATTATCTCAATGTAGTGAATATAGCATTCCTTCCTCCATTTTCTTTCTCTCACCATAACAAAAACCCTGATAGGCCCAAAGACGGGTAGGCAACCTTGGCTCTTTTGTGACTCGTGGACTTCAACTCCCAGAATTCCTGAGCCAGCATGGCTCAGCATGGAAACCTCTCCCTTTTCCCTCAGCGTGGCTGGCTCAGGAATTCTGGGAGTTGAAGTCCACGAGTCATAAAAGAGCCAAGGTGGCCTACCCCTGCCCTAAGACAACCAGGGGGCTTTTGAAGTGGAGGGTGGCCTAAAAGAAGTTGAACAAATGAATTTAATCCGGAGTCCTTGCACATAATTACCCCACCCCCTCCAGATACCCCAGAAGTGTTTGTTAAAGTACCATAGAGACTACATATAATGCAAAGCACATTCCATTACTGGGAAAGAATGCTTGCAGATCCAGACATGATCTGATCTAGCTGAAGTATTCATTTATTTTTATTACCCCCATTCAGCTAAGGAGTGTACAGCCTTGTCTCCCTCCTGTGCTGAAGCAGAACTAGTCTGTTTCACCATGTTTTTCTCATATTGTGACTTCTTGAGAGACATATACGTTTTCATAAGGACAATGAAACATTCTAGATTGCTATTTTCCTGAGGGTGATCCACAGCTTGGCCCAGTTGACCTAATCAAATAACTTCCTTTGGTCATACCCCTAACTTGTCTATCCATGTGGCTTTCTTAGCGAAACGCAGAAGAAGTGTCCCTTTGCCTTCTCTCATGCAATGTGAAATGATCCCTTGACCATTGTCGGTAACATATGAAGAATGGATATAGCTAGTCTGGAGAAAAAAAAAGGACTAGAGGTGTCATGATAGCAGTATTCCAGTATTCGAGGGATAGCCACAAAGAAGAGGGGGGTCAGCCTCTTCTCCAAAGCCCCTGAAGGCAGGACAAGAAGCAACGGATGGAAACTAATCAAGGAGAGAAGCAGCCTGGAATTAAGGAGAAACTTCCTAACAGTGAGGACAATTAACCAGTGGAATGGATGCTCCATCGCTGGAGGATTTTAAGAAAAGACTGGACAGCCACTTGTCTGAAATGGTATAGGGTCTCCTGCTTGGGCAGGGGGCTGGACTAGAAGACCTCCAAGATCCTTTCAGCTCAGTTCTGATTGAATAAAATCAACCTCTGCCTTCAGCATCTTCCAATATCTCTGCTGCCCAATATTTATTTATCAAAATTGCAAACCTATCTATCTCCCTCAGAGACAGATGTACAAATATAGTTGCTTGCTTGCTTTAGCTGGCTACCTAGGACGACCTTTGCACCTTGGGTAAAGATCCTGTAGAGCAGGGGTATCAAACTCGCAACGTCACATGACGTGTCGCGACATATCATGACTTTTTTCCCCCCATTGCCGGCAATGAGGTGGGCGCGGTTTTGCTATGATGCATCTGGCCCGCGGGCCGGCAGTTTGACACCCCTGCTATAGAAAATACCATCTTCATGCACTCTATTCCTTGGTGCTCAGTGATCCCACCACCAACATGGTGAGGCAGCACAGCCAAGGAGAGAAACAACCTGGAACTGAGGAGAAACTTCCTGACAGTTAGAACAATTAACCAGTGGAACAGCCTGCCTCCAGAAGCGGTGAACGCTCCAACACTGGAAGTTTTTAAGAAGAGACTGGACAGCCATTTGTCCGAAATGGTATAGGGTTTCCTGCCTGAGCAGGGGGTTGGACCAAATGACCTCCAAGGTCCCTTCCAACTTTTATTATTATTATTATTATTATTATTATTATTATTATTATTATTATTATTATTATTATTATTATTATTATTATTATTATTATTATTATTATTATTATTATTATTATTATTATTATTATTTAATAAAGGAACTAAAACTTTATTAATGTCTCCACCCGTTGTTATTTCAAGACATTAAATATAAAAAAAGTATTAAAAAAAAGATTCCCAGATTGCTGATTTCTCAATCCTCCATAAATCTCGACTGCACATTTATCAAAATGATTACACCTTTTAGCAGAGTGTGAGTTTCCACTGATGGATACCATACAGCTTTTGAATAGGAATAACTAGGAGTGAATGGTTAAAATTGAAGCACCTGAGGGCAGGACAAGAAGTTAAGTGCTGGAAAGAGAGAACCAACCTAGAATTAAGGAGAAATTTCCTGACAATGAGAACAATGAATCAATGGAACAGCTTGCCTCCAGAAATTGTGGGTGCTCCATCGCTGGAGGTTTTAAAGAAAAGATTTGATGGCCATTTGTCTGGAATGGTAGGGTCTCCTGATTGAGCAGGGGGTTGGACTAGAAAACCTCCAGGGTTCCTTCCAACTCTGTAATTCTGTAAATGCTAATCAAAGATTGCACCAGAAGAATAATTTGGGGTTCCAACTCAAGCTGGAGTTGCACAAGGATAAATAAAAATGAGATCCAGACAGCTATGAGGAAAGAAGAAATATTTATTCCCTAAAAGTAAACAGTTTGCCTTTAGGGACAGCTGCAGAGAAATGGGGTACAGCTATAGACTTTTATAGGGGAGCTTATCCTGGTATGGAAGTGTCTATGTGACACTTGTGTGTGTGTGTGTGTCTATGAGGTTTATTCTTGTAAACATGCAGTTCCACTGGGAAACCTATTTTAATTAACCCTATTTGTGTTTGCAGACCTTATCCTTTGATATGTGGATTAGGTCTAGGTAACTTATTTGGGTGTTTGAGGAGATTTGGGTAAAGGATTTCCCCCCATTTGCTGTTTTTACTTGTTTCAGTTTGACTGTCAATTATCTAGTGGAGATGCTGATTCTCAGACCATTGTGGACTCCGCTGATGTTTAAAGGGAAGATGGAAACAGTATAAAGAATAAAATATATTTTATGGTTAATATATTCTTCTAATTTCAGACACTAAGAGCATCTGGGAAGATCTACATGCTGTTTTTCGTGCTGGTCATTTTTCTGGGCTCGTTTTATCTGGTCAATCTAATCTTAGCTGTGGTTACCATGGCTTATGAAGAACAGAGCAAAGCCACCATTGCTGAAACAGAGGCCAAAGAGAGAAAATTCCGGGAAGCCATGGAAATGCTAAAAAAAGAGCAAGAGGTGTCTATAACTCTGGTTGCTTTCATTAAAATGACTAAAAGAACATTGTGCCGCTACATCACAACCTCCGCTTGTGACAGACAGGGTAAACCTGCGCAGTCCAAAAAGTTAAGTTGGTTGTTTAAACCATATAATTGAAGCCCCTCCCATTTTTACATGCTTCACGATGTGCAGAAAATAGGGAGAGGCTTCAATTGTATGTTTGTGGCTGCCATATTGACTTTTTTTTGATGAGCTCACCCCCTTCAGAGGCTTTCCTGGACTTGCAAAGCAATGAGAGCAATAGCTCTGTTGAAAGAAAAATCTTCATCAGGGTCCAGTCCAAGCTGGGATTAAACAAAATGGAGACTACTTTAGAAAGAAGGTTGCATTTATTGAAGAGGAGAGCCAGACTAAAAGATGGCTCTGGAAAAACTGACCACATGTAGCAGGGAGTGGTGGGTTAATAGTATTATGTCCCAAAGGTCATATCCTGCTTCCCTGGGGCTGTGGCTGATGACTGTTGGATTTTTGGTGTGAGGGATTGTTGACTCTAGGGATCTTTCTTTCTAATCCAAGCTTCCTGACTCCAATCTTTCTAACAAGATTATCACATCTGCATTTCTGCAGACCTGGTTTCTGTTTCAGTCAGAGAGATTTGGGGGGGGGGTTGGTTTCTGCCTTTAAAATCCTTTGGGGAAATATATTCTGCCTTTTTAATATTTCCCAAAATATTTCTTTCTCTGGATTCTTCCCACAGGTCTTACACTTGTATACCACTTTAAAGCCCTCTCTAAGCTGTTTACAGACTCAGCATATTGCCCCCAACAATCTGAGTCCTCATTTTAGCGATCTTAGAAAGATGGAAGTCTGAGTCAACCTTGAGCTGGTCAGGATCGAACTCCTGGCTGTGGGAATGTAGAGTTAGCCTGCAATACTGCATTCTAACCACTGCGCCACCACGATTCCTATACAATACTTTTATCACATCATCACATTTAACTAGTTAAAGCAAGTTTGGTGACTACAACAGAAAGGAGATTTATTTATAGGAAATTATGATAGAGATAGAAAGTCTGACTAGACCTTACCAGGAAGTGAGACCAAGGACATATACAGGAAAAAAAGGAAGAAGGAAGTGACTCAGATTTTCAAGGAGGGAACACGATATGTGTGGTGTTGAACTTCCTGCCTGAAAAATAGGATAGAAAATTCAAATAAATATATTTGGAGACAATGCTAGGGAAGGCGATGGAGGACCTACTGTTCTGTTATGCTTTTGAAGGTTATATGGTTTGGATTTGGATTTGCAAAGATATGCCAGACATATTTTTAAAAGGAGATATATTGAAAATATTACAATCGAGAAAAGACTGGAATTACTTTAGATAGTCATGGTGAACCAGCAGCTGTATACAGGGAAGCTGTCCTTTTAAATAGTAATCTTTTTTTTAAAAAATGTATGTGAAAACAGAATTGTATAGTTCCCTTTTGCTTTTTCCACAATCTAGGAATTAAACGCCAGAGAAAATGACAGCATGTCTCATAGCTCCTTTGAAGTGTCTCCAGCATCTAAGGAAGACAAAGAACGAAGCAACCGAATGAAGAAACTGTCCTTAGGAATGGAAGATTCGGGCCCAGCCTCAAATGACAGTCATCGGAAAACAGTACGTTAATATACAGCACAGACAGTTCTCAACTTACAATGCTTCATTTAGTGACTGTTCCAAGTTAAAACGGCACTGAAAAAAGTGACTTATGGCTATTTTCCACACTTATGACCGTTGCAGCTTTACCACGGTCACGTGATCAAAATTGAGATGCCTGGCAATTGGTTCATATTTATGACGGTTGCAGTGTCCTGAGGGTTTTTTTTTCATGTGATCCCCTTTTGCGACCTTCTAACAAGCAAAGTCAATGGGGAAACCAGATTCAGTTAACAACCGTGTGGCTAACCTAACAACTAAAGACTCTTGCGAAACTGGAATCTTAAAAGGTGTGGGGGAAAAATGTACCAATTGAAAAAAAATTGACTGCAGTATGCAATTTGTAATCACCAGTTGGTGACCAAAAACCCTTGCATGGAAGTTTTTAAATTTATACCTTCGAAAAGTGACTTTCAAGATCTTTTTCTGTGACCTAGGAAAGCAGTCAACTATACTGTGCAATCTGATATTCCTTTTTTGTAAAAAAAATATTATTTTCCCCAAAGCCAGGTCCCCAAAGTAAACACCTAAAAGTGTTTTCCTGAAAGACAATTGAACTTCCTTATTTTTTTTCCTTGAAAATATTTCGCTTCTCATCCAAGAAGCTTCTTCAGTTCAACTGAAGATCAGAAGCTGGATAAGAAGCAAAATGTTTTCAAAGAAAAACCAGAGAAATCTATTGACTTTTGGAAAAGCAAATTTGGGACAACCATGACTGAATGATTGAGAATCTCTATAGATATGTCCCTAAAGTAAGTTGCAGAAATAAATCATAAATAACTTTCCTTATTGACAGAGAGCTGAAAACATTCATATTTTTTCTGCATTGGGCAGTGGATTCACAGTCCATAATTTTATTTGAAGGACCTTGGGTACATGAGCTTGGTTGTTTTCTTGCAGACATTTCGTTACCCAAACTAGGTAACGTCATCAGGGCTAATGGACTGTCTGCAAGAAAACAACCAAACTCAAGAGAGCACCAAGGACCCCTCAGTTCAATCCTGAGCTATACACAGTCTCTTTTACCATTAATTTATTTATTTGAAGAACTTCCTAGCTGATGGAAACCAACACATGCCAACATTGTGTTGCATTTCGTTTCTCCCATCCTTGTACTCTGCAGATCTTCAGCTATGGCTATGGACCTTCTTCAAACCCAGCAAAACGGAGACCAAGTCATGGCAGTGTCTTCAGTTTCTACCTGTCAGGGAAAGAGACTGGATCCAAGACTGAAGTTGGGGATGAAGACTCCAACGGTGTTGGGGAGATGGAGCTCCATCGGAGTTGTGTTTTGCCTACGCGCATAGTCAGGCGTCCAAGCACCCAAAGTCAAGCCAGCTATGGGTCTCATCCAGCTACTCCTAACTACATGCAGTCCAACAGATGGAACGCCGGAGATGATTGCAACGAGTTGGTCTCTTTGGTGGGACCTGGTGGAATGAGGTCCTTGAACGTGGAACCTCTTGCAGGAGAAGCCTTGCTGCTTCCTCCTGTTATGGAAAATCCCAAAATGAGCAACCAGGTGGGTTGAAAATATTGGCAATTATTTGCTCTTTCAAGAAAGGGGGCTATGCTTCATAGGCTGTTCATGACGCAGATGTAGTTATACATTAGAATTGTATACATTGTTGTATATTAGATAGGGATGTTTTCTAAAGGACCCCAAAATAGGGAGCACAGGCTAATTGTCCTTTGGGACAACACAGCCTAATATTTTCATAAAATGAGATAGTTTCTGTGTGAGTATATCAACTATACTTCGTAGCATACAAGCAGTCCTCAACTTACGACAATTGAGCCCAAAATTTCTATTGCTAACCAAGACAGTTGTTAAGTGAGTTTTGCCCCATTTTACAATCTTACTTGTCACCATTGTTAAGTGAATCTCAGCAGCTGTTAAGTTAGTCACATGGTTGTTAAGTGAATCTGACTTCCCCATTGACTTTGTTTGTCAGAAGGTCACAAAAGGGGATCACGTGACCCTGGGATCACTGCGACCGTCGTAAATATGAACCAGTTGCCAAGCGTCTGAATTTTGATCACATGACCATGGCGATGCTGCAACAGTTGTAAGTGTGAAAACTGGCCATAAGTCACTTTTTTCAGTGCTGTTGTAACTTCAAATGGTCACTAAAAAAATGGTCGTAAGTTAAGGACTACCTGTATGTTATAATCATTAGATTGACTGAGTGAGTGAATTGGGTAAGTGAATAATACTGAGTCATTTTATGGACCACACTGATAGGTAGATTTTCTCTATGATTATAATGAATTATATTTATTTAATGAATTTATTTATAGGCTGCATCTTTAAGCAAGCAGTTTCTACAATTCATAAGACATATTTGAAAAAAGCTGGTCATTGTGTGAACCTCACTGAAGTGGTATAACTATTTCTCTTGTTAATTTCAGAGGTGTTTCTTATAATTATTTTAGTCTGAATGTCAGAGGGAGTCTGATAGCACTTTTATGACTAACAAATGAACTGCAGGTGCTTTCTTTATATGCATAGAGTAATTTGACTAATTTAGGACTTAAGTTGGGGGGAATTGGGAGGGAAGGAAAGAAGAAAAGCTGGTTGTGCAGATGTAGATTAAATATGAGACAGATTACAAACACCTATCAATTAACAACTGTAATACAGGTAGCCCTTGACATACGACTATAATGGAGCTTGGACATTATAGTCATAAACAGGGTCAGTCATGTGATCAGCCTGATTTTATTATTTTTTTGCAGCAGTTATTAAGCAATACTGTTGTCATACAATGAATACTGTAGTAAAATGAATTCCACGGTCGTTATTTGCTCCATGCCAAAACTTCTGCTTTTCATCAAAAATGTCATAAACTGCGGTCATATTATCACAGGATGCTGGAAATCACTATAAATGCAGCCATGTTGCTGAGCATCCAAAGTCACCAGGGGTGGGGTGGGGTGAGTGACTGTCAGAACTTTGGAACCAGGTTCATAACTTCCTTTTTCCAGGTGAGTTGTAATTTCAAGCAGTCGTATGTCGAGGACTACTTGAACTGTACATTAAAAATCACATTTGCAGTTTGCAATGTGGACATTTACAGTTTAAATCCTACTTCGGTCAAGTCGCTCTGTGCATCAGATGAGGGAAGCATAGCTCAAGAAAGCAGCTTGACTCCCTCTTCTTTGGGGCAGCCCCTCAAATATTGGAACGCTGCTGTCATCTCCCCCCTCGTCCTTCTCTTCATTAAACTAGACACACCCAATTCCAGCAACCGTTCTTCGTATGTTTTAGCCTCCAGTCCCCTGATCGTCTTTGTTGCTTTTCCCTGCACTCTTCTCTCATACAGACTACCTGTATAGCAGGGCTTTTCAACCTTTTCACCGATTGTACCACTTTTAGGATATGGCAATATTCGAGTACCACCTAGCAAGGTGTCAAAAACTTGATGACCCAAAAAAAAACTCTGTTCAAAGTTGCAATTGCACTGAAATGACTTATGACCATTTTCACACTTATGACCATTGCAGCATGCCCAGGGTCATGTGATTTATATTTGGATGCTTGGCAACTGATTCATATTTATGATGGTCACAGTGTCCCAGGGTCTTGTGATCCCCTTTTGCAATCTTTTGACAAGTAAAGTCAATGGCAGGGCTGCTGGTGGCCAAGTGCTAAGTTCCCTCCCTCCTTCCCTGCCTCCATCTTTCTCATGCCCAGCTCCTTCTGAAGGAAGAATTTGAACCCCCCCCCCCATATTTTCTCTCTTCCATATATTCATCAAACAAGGAAAAGCCTCCAGAGAAAGAAAAGACAAACTGCTGAGTGAACTAGCTTAAAAAGGCACATTTCCCTTTAAGAATTAGCTACTGGCTAGAAAGGAAAGTAAGGAAGAAAAAAAAATGTAGTAAGTATTGGCTGCCGGCTAAGGCAGCCTCCCCAAATGGCTCCATTCATAAGTAAAAGAATCTACAGGCAAAATCCATTCAGGAGAAAAATACTTCAAAATCCCTTGCAGCAAAATTTACAGCTAACAATAGCAGAGCAATAGAAGCTAACACCAGCCATCAGCCAAATAGAAATTGCCAAACACTCCTTAAGAACACAAAGCCCACATTGCACAAATCCCAGAACTTCAAAGTCACAAAAGCACATAAGAATCCTTCCACTCTCCATCTCCTCCCTCTTTCTCATGGGGGAGGGTGAGCCAGAAGTGAGCCTGGACCCTTTGTCTCTCCCCAGCCACTGCAGCTCCAGAGGACTCTCTCACCGTAAGTCCTTACCTGCGCTGGCTCTTTCCCTCCCCCACTACACTTGGCTAGGCAGGGCTGCGTACCACCTGCCACTTGTTAATGTACCACAAGTGGTACGCGTACCACAGGTTGAAAAGCCCTGCTGTATAGGACTCATATTTCAGTTTTAAGAATCCTTTGATTTGCCTGATGTATAAATTGCCATATTTCTGTCCAAAGAGCAAAGATATTTATAGGTAAACCTACTGCATGCGTCTTTAAACAGATGTCTTTGTATGATGAAACTAACAAGATGGTCCAAGTTCATCGACTGTCAGTTGATTATTACAACCAGCCACTTCAGAGACAACGGGCAGCAAGTGTAGCCAGCATTATCACCAGCGTCCTTGAAGGTACAAGTTTTCTTTTGCAGAACTTTTGTTGCTAAACAAGGGGATGGTCTAGTTCAGGGGTAGGCAACCTTGGCTCTTTTATGACTCGTGGACTTCAACTCCCAGAATTCCTGAGCCAGCTATGCTGAGGGGAAAGGGAGAGGTTTCCAAGCTGAGCCATGCTGGCTCAGGAATTCTGGGAGTTGAAGTCCACGAGTCATAAAAGAGCCAAGGTTGCCTACCCCTGGTCTAGTTGCAGGGGTAGGCCACCTTGGCCCTTTTATGTCTCATGGACTTCAACTCCCAGAATTCCTGAGCCAGTGTGGCTCAGCATGGAAACCTCTCCCTTTCCCCTCAGCGTGGCTGGCTCAGGAATTCTGGGAGTTGAAGTCCACGAGTCATAAAAGAGCCATGGTTGCCTACCCCTGGTCTAGTGAGTCCTGCCCGATTTTTACGACCTTTTTGAGATCATTGTTAAGTGAATTGTGTTGTTTTTTAAGTGAATCCAATTTCCCCGATGGATTTAGCTTTTCGGAAGCGGGCTGGGAAGATAATAAATGGTGATCACATGACCCTGGGACAGTGCAACTGTCATAAGTACATGTCAGTTGCCAAGCACCCGAATTTTGATCATGGGTGCAAGGGTCAGTCCTAAGTCACTTTTTTCGTGGCTGTTGTATCTTTGAACTGTCACTAAACGAATAGCTGTCAAGGATTATTACGGTAGCAATTCCTTTCCAGTAGAAATTGTAGATTAGGAAAATCTGCCATATTTATTTATGTATTTATTGTATTTATTAATTTGTTATGCTACCCATCTCCCCTGTAAGGTGATTCTGGGCCACTGTATTTGTTTATGGTCTGTTATTTTGAAATTTTTACAAATGCTTGCATCCCAACTTTCTGTTGTATGGAATTTGCAATCAAAAGTGTTTCTTAAAAAACATAAAGAGCAATGGCTGAAAAATAAAACACCTTTCCCTAACCATTCAAATTCCTACAATTACTGAAGTAAAACATGTTTTATCTAATGTCAGAATTTTATCAGAGACCACTGCATCTTTTCAAGGAATGAGCTGCAGAGAAGTTAAAAAAAGGAAGACATTTTATACATTCTCAACCGAAGCTAAAAGGATAGGCCATAAAAAAACTTAAATGAGTAGGTCAATAACTTCTTCTTCTTCTTCTTCTTCTTCTTCTTCTTCTTCTTCTTCTTCTTCTTCTTCTTCTTCTTCTTCTTCTTCTTCTTCTTCTTCTTCTTCTTCTTCTTCTTCTTCTTCTTCTTCTTCTTCTTTTCTTCTTCTTCTTCTTCTTCTTCTTCTTCTTCTTCTTCCCTTCTTCTTCTCTTCTTCTTCTTCTTCTTCTTCTTCTTCTTCTTCTTCTTCTCTTCTTCTTCCCTTCTTCTTCTTCTTCTTTTCTTCTTTCTTCTTCTTCTTCTTCTCCTCCTTCTTCTTCTCTCTCTCCTCTCCTTCTCCTTCTTCCTTCTTCCTTCTTCTTCTCTCTTCTCCTTCTCCTTCTCCTCTCCATCCCCCTTCTTCCCTTGTTTAGAGCTGGAAGAATCAGATCGAAAATGGCCTGGCTTCTTGAACAAGTTAGCCCGCAAGTATCTTATCTGGAACTGTTGCCCTCTGTGGCAGAAAATAAAGAAGAAAGTGGGTGTGATTGTAATGGACCCCTTTACCGATCTCATCATCACACTTTGCATTGTGATGAACACTCTTTTTATGGCCTTGGACCACTACAAAATGACCCCCCAGTTTGAGCAAGCTCTTTCGAGTGGTAACATGGTAAGCAGATCCTGAAGCAGAAGAGAATCTACCCCTGTTTTACATCCATAAAGTGCTAAAAATTTGGTCGATCCCGTTGGCTGGAGTGTTAGGGGATCCCTATGGATTTCTTTTTCCTCTTGATTTGAAACACAAAAGAAGATCTTTGGATCTTTGGCACGTGACATACTGATTGCTGTTGCAACTTCTTTGCTAATTATTTTTGATAGTTTTAATTTACTGTCAGATGACCAAGGTTGTAGTTCAAGATGGAAGGATGTGACTTGTTTAAAAATATTAAACCTGTTGCTATACAGGGAGTCCTCGACGTACGACCACAATTGAGCCCAAAATTTCTGTTGCTAAGTGAGAAATTTGTTAAGTGAGTTTTTTCCCATTTTGCGACATTTCTTGCCACAGTTGTTAAGTGAATCACTGCAGTTCTTAAGTTAGTAACATGGTTGTTAAGTGAATCTGGCTTCCCCATTGACTTTGCTTGTCAGAAGGTCCCAAAAGGGGATCACATGACTTTGAGACACAGCAACAGGCATAAGTATGAGTCGGTTGCCAAGCATCTGAATTTTGATCACATGATCATGGGAATGCTATAAATGCTGTAAGTGTGAAAAATAGTCATGTCACTTTTTAAAGTGCTGTAGTAACTTTGAACAGTCACTAAATGACCTGTTGTAAGTTGAGGACTACCTGTACTGATAAAAAGAGGGCAAGTCTTTGATTATGTGGTCTTGGCTGCCATCTTGATTTTTTTAACCTTCCTGTTGACTCTCCTCTTTGTTTGAATTGATAATAATAAAACAACCAACCAAGGATCACATGACTTTGACAAACAAAGACTGAACTGAATATATGGAAGATTTAAGAGAGAGTCAGTTTAGTCTAGTGGTGAAGGCCCAGGAGGCTGTGAGTTCTAGTCCTGTCTTAGCTATGAAAGCCAACTGGATGACTTTGGACCAATCATCAGGAGGCTGTGAGTTCTAGTCCTGAAAGCTGACTGGATGACTTTGGGCCAATCACCAGGAGACCGTGAGTTCTAGTCCTGCCTTAGCTATGAAAGCCAACTGGATGACTTTGGGCCAATCACCAGGAGACTGTGAGTTCTAGTCCTGCCTTAGGCATGAAAGCCAGCTGGGTAATCCAGTCACTCTCTCCCTCAGCCCAACCACCTCACAGGGTTCTTGAAGTGGGAAAAAGAAGGAGTATTAGGTATTTTCACCATCTTGAGTAATGAAGGCAGGATTAAAAAAAAATCTAATAAAGAAATAAACAGGAACTAGCCCTCACCTTCCTCAGGACTGACTCTGCTATTTTTTCTTTCTCTGAATCTGACAGATTTTCACAGCAATTTTCACGGCAGAAATGATCCTGAAAATCATCGCCATGGACCCTTACCATTATTTTCAGCAGCGCTCAAACGTCTTTGACAGCATGATTGTCCTGATCAGCATAGTTGAGCTCAGCATGTCCAGCGAGACCAAAGAGAACAGCAATGGGAAAAAAGGCGGGAAAAAGGGCAGCTTTTCTGTGCTGCGAACCTTGAGGCTGGTAACTGTTTGTTCTGTGGCTTCGGAGCTACAGGTGGTCCTCGACTTGCGACCACAACTGAGCCCACGATTTCTGTTGTTAAGTGAGACATTTGTTAACTGAGGTTTTGCCCCATTTGACGACCTTTCTTGCCTCAGTTGTTAAGGGAATCAGTGCCGTTGTTAAATTAATCACATAGTTGTTAAGTGAATCTGGCTTCCCCATTGACTTTGCTTGTCAGAAGATCGCAAAAGGGGATCACGTGACCCTGGGACAGAGCGACCGTCATAAACACGACTCAGTTGCCAAGCGTCTGAATTTTGATCACGTGACCACAGGGGGTGTTGCAAATGGTCATAAGTCACTTTTTTCAGTGCCGTTGTAACTTTGAACGGTCACTAAATGAATTGTTGTAATTCGAGGACTATCAGTAGATGGACAATATTTTTAATTTATGGATCGCTGACAGAGATGGGTTGAATGTTTAAGAAAGGGAGTCATGATTGTGGTTCTTTAACTCAACCTTTTTGACCTCTTGCTTCCTTTAGTTATCTTTGAACATAGTTCTTGACATACTGTATTATTCTGTTATTGTTAAAATTGATTTGAAACTGATTCGATCTTTTCGTCTTCAACAGATGAGAGTCTTCAAGCTGGCAAAGTCTTGGCCCACCTTAAACACCCTCATAAAAATCATCTTAAATTCGGTGGATGCTCTGGGCAACCTCACCCTGGTCCTGGCTATTATCATATTTATTTTTGCTGTATTTGGGATGCAACTGTTTGGGAACAGTTATAAAATCTCTTGCAAGAAGTTAGATCCCACTTGCAAAGTACGCTGGCACATGGAGGATTTTTTCCATTCTTTTCTCATTATCTTCCGAATCCTGTGTGGGGAATGGATTGAGACCATGTGGCACTGCATGGTGGTGGCTGAGCGGTCGCTGTGCCTGCTGGTCTTCATGCTGGTGATGGTGATTGGGAATTTAGTGGTGAGTTTCCTTGAGCTTCTTCTCCTTATTGTCTTGTCTGTCTGTCTGTCTCTATTTACCTCTCTGTTTTCTATACACTCTATTTTAACTTTGAACGGCCACTAAAGGAAAGGTTGTCATTTGAGGACTACCTGTATTTATGAAATCACCAGGAGATGAACTTTTGGGAGATTAGAAAAGAGCAACACATTGTTCAGATATGCTTTCCTCTTGTAAATGACCTCTGTCTCCCCATTTAGTATTCCAAATGATAACAATAATAATCTGTTATTTTATCTGTAAGCAAATCTAATAATAATTTGCATCTGTGATTAATCTTTTGCTTTCTCCTTCCTCCGAGGTTCTGAATCTGTTCATTGCCCTTCTGCTGAATTCCTTCAGTACCGATAACCTCACTCCGCTACCGGAAGATGACAGGGAGACCAACAACTTGAAGATTGCCTTTGCTAGGATCCACAGAGGACTTCATGTTGCAAAACAGGCTGTGTTGACCATTTTCTTCCGAGTTTTCAGGTGGAAGAGGAAAGCAGCCGCCAAGAAAGTAAAATGTGACTTGGAGAAAAACGAGGTAGAATTGAGAAGCAACGTTCATAATTCCAAAGAGGGTCACAGCAGCCCCTGGGCAAGCGAGAAGAGCAACCAAGATGACTTTATCTCCAATCCCAGCGTGTTTATCTGTGTTCCGATTGCTCATGTGGAAACGGATAGCGACGTCTCAGAAGATCTGGGCTCGGTCATGGAGACAGAGTGTACGAAGCAGGTTAGGAGCTAGCTTTGGGTCATCTCAGCAGGTCGCAAAGTCAGGTTGGGTCAGTAGGAGATCTGCAGGACGTTCCTAGGTTGAAACTACATCTCTGAAGAAGACCATGGCTAACCATGTGAGAATAGCTCTGAGGGGTCCATGAAAGCACCAGGATTCAACTCGATTCCAAGAAGTTATAGTTTATTAGTTATTTCCCTTAGAGCTGTGTTTCTCAACCTTGGCAGCTCTAAGGTGTCTGGACTTCAACTCCCAGAATTCCCCAGCCAACAGGTTGTATGGGGAATTCTGGGAGTTGAAGTCCAAACATCTTAATGTTGCAAAAGTTGAAAAACAGTGCCTTAGAGAGGATCAGTACTGGTTCATCAAGGTCTCCTGGTTTTGTTGCTTACCTAGAAACCAAATTTTTGTCAGAAATTGCAAATCTGGCAAAAGGGTTAAAATGTATACTATTTCCCCGCACCTTCTCTTTCTATGAGAATATCCTCTTAAGTCTGTAGGCAGAAATGCTGATAAATAAATTCTAGGAAGATGCATATAACATTTTGTATCATCCTTTAATCATTTTGTAGGCCTCTCAGGGTGACTATAATTAGTGAGAGGGATGGCATATAAATTTAATAAATAAAAATTCTTCTTTCCTGGATAAACAGCAGCAACATATCTGCTGGAGTGTCCAGAAAAGTAAAAACACAGCCACAACCATGGGATCAAAGCTTCAACTCCTTTTTGTGGATTTTTTTGTGTGAACATCCCTGGACAGGAGGTTTAGGTGCGAGGATATTTGTTGGAAAATGGTGCAGGTGGTCCTCGACTTACAACCACAATTGAGACCCCAAAATTTCCATTGCTAAGCAAGACAGTTAAATGAGTTTTGCCCCATTTTATGACCTTTCTTGACACAGTGGTTAAGTGAATCACTGCAATTGTTAAGTTAGTGACACGGTTGTTAAGTGAATCTGGCTTCCCCATTGACTTTGCCTGTCAGAAGGTTGCAAAATGTGGTCCCAGGACACTGCAACCGTCGTAAATACATGCCAGTTGCCAAGCCTATGAATTTTGATCATGTGACCATGGGGATGCTGAAACAGTTGTAAGCATGAAAAGTGCTCATAAGTCACTTTTTCAGTGCCGTTGTAACTTCAAATGGTTACTAAACAAATGGTTGTAAGTTGAGGACTACCTGTATATGGAAAAGAAGAAAAATAAATTTAGCCAGAATCCTGATTTTTAAACTCTGGGCAGGGGCATCTGTAGGGTTGGCACCTGCAAAAGAGAGGTGAGGCGTGGATCATGTGATTGTGGCTGCCATATTGGTAGCCAAGGCAACCAGCGCTTAGCAAACTCACTTTGAATCCCAGCTATTGTGATTTTCAGCAAGAAAACCAGTTGCGCTTGAGGGGAGAAAAGGCCAAAAGCTGTGAAGTCTGGAGCCGGACGTCAGAAATTTCTATTCCCGAAGGGAAAGTCGGATCCTCGCTGTCCAAGGAAAAAAAGGTAAATACCACTCCCCAATCTACAGCCAAGAAAAATGGCTGTAAAAATGGGTAAAGTTCAGATATAGGAGAAGAAGTGCAGAATGTGGGGTGGAATGCCTACAGTTGAGCATAGCCTCCCAGGGACGAAGTCCAATCTCCCTTGAATTCCATATAACAACAACAACAACAACAACAACTTAACAACTGTCGATAAGAAAGACAAAAAAGTCTGGGTAGTGGACGTGGCAGTACCTGGAGACAGCAGAATAGACGAGAAAGAACTGGAGAAGATAACAAAATACAAAGACCTCCAAATAGAAATAGAAAGACTGTGGCAAAGGCAAGCAAGGGTAGTACCAATAGTAATAGGCGCCTTGGGTGCAATCCCAAAACAACTGGAGCACCACTTGAACACCATCGGCATTGACAAATTCGCCATTTGTCAATAGCAAAAGGCGGCCTTACTAGGAACTGCTTCCATCCTGCGACGATATCTGTAATACCATCAAACATCCACATCTGCCTATCCCAGGTCCTCGGTAAGGACTCGATAGGTAGACAAAAATGCCAAATCCAGTCTGAACATCTGGCTGACTGTGTGATGATGATGATGATGATGATGATGATTAATAATAATAATAATAATAATAATAATAATAATAATAATAATAATAATAATAATAATAATAATAATAATAATAATAATAATAATAATAATAATAATAATAATAATAATAATAATAATAATAATAAAGAAACTGCAGCTTCCTGCAATAACTCCAGCAATGTTACAAAAAACTGCGCTACTCGGAACATCTTATATTTTAAGGAGGTACCTGGTTGACACCTAGGATGCTGGTAACAACCCATGTCAACCATCAGCGCCAGCCAATTTGAATGTTCAGTTGACTGAGGTTCATGTCTAATGAATAAAAGATAATAATAATAATAAAGTTAGAAGGGACCTTGGAGGACATCTAGTCCAAGCCCCTGCTCAGGCAGGAAACCCTATACCAGGGGTAGGCAACCTTGGCTCTTTTATGACTCGTGGACTTCAACTCCCAGAATTCCTGAGCCAGCCATGCTGAGGGGAAAGGGAGAAGTTTCCAAGCTGAGCCATGCTGGCTCAGGAATTCTGGGAGTTGAAGTCCACGAGTCATAAAAGAGCCAAGGTTGCCTACCCCTGCCCTATACCATTTCAGACAAATGGCTGTCCAGTCTCTTCTTAAAAACTTCCAGTGTTGGAGCATTCACAGCTTCTGGAGACAGGTTGTTCCACTGGTTAATTGTTTTAACTGTCAGGAAGTTTCTCCTTAGTTCCAGGTTGCTTCTCTTCTTGATTAGTTTCCATCCGTTGCTTCTTGTCCTGCCTTCAGGCGCTTTGGAGAATAGCTTGACTCCCTCTTCTTTGGGGCAGCCCCTTCTAGCAGGTGCTGAGAAGATTCCAAGGAATAGGCTTAAATCAGTTTAATTGGTCCTTCACATGTGTGGACCTAATATTTCACCCTCCCACATGGGAATTCTCTGGGGAACATAGCCGCTCAATCTTTCTCAGCCCAGCTTATCTATCTGTACGTCCTCGACTTACAACAGTTCATTGAGTGGCTGTTCAAAGTTACAACAGCACCGAAAAAACTGGCATGTGACAATTTTTCACACTTACCCTCAACGTATGACCAGAATTGAGCCCAAAACTTCTGTTACAAGGTTGAGACAGGGATTAAATGAATTTTGCCCCATTTTACTTTCCTTTTCTTGCTACAGCGGCTAATTGAATCCCTGCAGTTCTTAAGTTAGTATCACGGTTGTTAAGTGAAGCTAACTTCCTCATTGACTTGGTTTGTCAGAAGGTCACAAAAGGGGATCACGTGATTCTGGGACACTGAAACCGTCATAAATATGAGTGTCGGTTGCCAAGCATCCGAATTCGGATCACACGATCGCGGGGATGCTGCAACGGCCGTAAGTGTGGAAAACAATCACAAGTCACTTTTTTCAGTGCCATTGTAACTTGGAACGGTCACTAAATGAACTGTTGTAAATCAAGGACTACCTGTATTAACTAAGAATATGCAGAGATCAAAATCTGCTTAACACACGCATGGGTGTGTTCTGTGATCTGGTAATGGCCTTTGAGAAAAGAACACATCTGGTTTGGTTTAGTATTATATTCTTCAAATTGTTGTTGTTGTTAGTTGCGAAATCGTGTCCGACCCATCGCGACCCCATGGACAACGTTCCTCCAGGCCTTCCTGTCCTCTACCATCTTCTGGAGTCCATTTAAGCTCACGCCTACTGCTTCAGTGACTCCATCCAGCCACCTCATTCTCCGTCGTCCCCTTCTTCTATTGCTCTCCATCTTCCCCAGCATCAGGCTCTTCTCCAGTGAGTCCTTCCTTCTCATTAGGTGGCCAAAGTACTTGAGTTTCAACCTCAGGATCTGGCCTTCTAAAGAGCAGTCAGGGTTGATCTCCTCTAGGACTGACCGGTTTGATCGCCTTGCAGTCCAAGGGACTCGCAGGAGTCTTCTCCAGCACCATAGTTCAAAGGCCTCAATTCTTTTGCGCTCGGCCTTTCTTATGGTCCAACTTTCACAGCCATACATTGCAACTGGGAAAACCATGGCCTTGACTATACGTACTTTTGTTGACAGGGTGATGTCTCTGCTTTTTAGTATGCTGTCTAGATTTGCCATAGCTTTCCTCCCCAGGAGCAAGCGTCTTTTAATTTCTTGGCTGCAGTCCCCATCTGCAGTGATCTTGGAGCCCAGGAAAATAAAATCTGTCACTACCTCCATTTCTTCCCCATCTATTTGCCAGGAATTGAGAGGGCCAGGTGTCATGATCTTGGTTTTCTTAATGTTGAGTTTCAAGCCAACTTTTGCACTCTCCTTCTTCACCCGCATCAAGAGGCTCTTTAGTTCCTCTTCTCTTTCTGCCATTAGAGTGGTATTCTTCAAATTACTTTTGCCATTTGAATTCAGATCATGCAAAACCCCAACGCTTCCACTCCATGTTTTAAAAAATGGTGGTGTCTTCTCTCAGCATTTACTCCAGGAATGCCAAGGGACAGCTGATCCCATGGAAACATCTGGCCTGTCTTTTTTGTTTTGTAGAATGCAGACTCAACCAGCTGTTCAGAAGGCAGCACTGTGGATCTGACAGACCCAGATGAATTCCTGAAGAATATCTCCGAGTTTGATGAGGATTTCAAGCAGCCACACGATTGTTTCCCAGAAAGTAAGGAGCCCCTTGACAGATTTATATGATTTTATAATCATAAGGATATCCCCAGGGATATCTGTGGGTCTGTATGTCAGAATCTACCAGATGGTGACCATGACATTTGTAACTGAAGCGTCATCCCCTCATGTATCTGCAGATGTACAGTAGCCAGCTTATGACTGGATGCCTGCAATCTTTTGAAGTTAAAGCAAACCTTTCTCCTTATAACCCAGGTCCGAAGTTCTGATGCCCCCCCCCGCCAGTAACACAACCACATTTCAGGCGTTTGATAACTGGCCCAGATTTATACCTATCTGCAATGCCCCACGGTCATGTGACTATGTTTTACAATATTGGCATTTACTTCCGTTTTTTGCCAAAATACTCCTGATGGCAAATAATTGGTTTCCTTAATGACGGCAATATTCAGTTAAACTACTGTGGCGGTTCCCTTTAGGTGTGTGGCGTTAGTGACCTCCGCGGGAAAAAAAAAAAGATCGTAAAAACAAATCTGGTCACATGACAACCCATTCTGTGTTTATCATGACAGTGATGGGCAGGCTCCATGATGGTCTACCTACATTTTAAGGAGCAAGGCTTCGTGAATCCATACCCACCACCATGCAGGTTTTGATATACGGACTCACAGACGTGTCAGAGCAACACCAAAACGGCCCACTTTGAATTTCTTTTAAAGTATGGTTGTCTGAAAACTGTATCCAATTTTCTTCAAGGATTGCCCAGCTGATTTCTCTTCTAACAGTCCAAAGATCCACGCATCTTCAACTATAATACTCAAACACATCTCAATCCATGCACCTTAGATGGGATGAGAGAAGTTCTGACTTTAAAAGTTGAGAATTTATAGCAACTGACTTGCTTCGTTTCAACAAGCCTTTAATACATCTTAACACTATTTAGTCCTTGACTCAATTTACATGGTTCTCCTTACTTCTAATCATAAATTGGTAGACGTCTATGGAGACTCTCGGTCATCCAAATCATGGCTGTCACTAAAGTGTTTTTTCAAGAGCAACTGGACTTTTTTTTTCTTTTTCCTTGAAGACAGGACTGAAGAAGCTTCTTGGATGACAAGCAAAATTTCTTCAAGGAAAAGAAAAAAAACTCTCGTTGCTTCTTGAAAAAGCACCTTTGGGATGACCTAAGCTCATAGGTATATCACCAATCCGATTTTTTCCACCTTTTCCCCCCCATCTAATCAACTTTCCTGAAGATAAATATTTGATTTTGTACAACTTTTGTTGCTATAGTAAGGTATTATCATTTGCAGCTTTCACAACCAGCTTCCAATGAGCAAAGTCAATGGTAGAAAGCAGATTCTCTTAAGGATCGCATCATTTACTTAATAAATGTGGCAAAAATGTCATAAACTGGGGCAAAACTCACTTAACAACTGTCTTGCTTAGCAATGGAAATTTGGGGCTCAGTTGTAGTTGTAAGTCAAGGACCACCCGTACTTTTATGAACTTTATCATTTTTTTCCTCTCCTTGATCAATTCAAGCTACAATTGCTTTTGAACATTTTGAACCTTTCTTCACCCAGAAAGGAGGATCTAAACTTTTCATCCTCCCAGACAGGATGACCAACTGGATTAGTGGTGTCTTCCCAGAGAGGTTCACTAAGCCAGGGCTTTTCAACCTTTTCACCCATTGTACCACTTTTAGGATATGGCAATATCCGAGTACCACCAGTCACCTAACAAGGTGTCAAAAACTTGATGACCCCCCCCAAAAGGAAAAAAGTGATAAAGTACAGGTAGTCCTCGACTTACAACAGATCACTTAGTGACTGTTCAAAGTTACAATGGCACTGAAAAAAGTGCCCCCCAAGCCACAGCTGAGCAAGACACCTGCCTGCCCGCCTGGCGGTGCTCTTCCTCCTGTCCAAGGTTTTCATTGTTGTGAGCATTTCTGTTGAGGATTGGCAGCGGGGGTGTGGGGGGGTGTTTGGTTTTTACTCCCCCTGTCTGCTGGGTGGTTGCAGCAGGTTTTGGTCACTTCACATGACCCTGGGACACTGTGACCGTCATAAATATGAATCAGTTGCCAAGCATCTGAATGTAAATCACAAGACCCTGGAGATGCTGCAACATTCCAACTGATCGGCGCTTCTTCTGGGCTCAGCAGAAGCACCAGGATCAGTGCTGCTTTCCAGCTGGAGCCTGGCGCTGATCCTGGCACTTCCACTGAGCCCTGACAGCCCCGAAGAAGCGCTGATCAGCTGGAAAGCGGCACTGATCCTGGCGCTTCCGCTGAGCCCTGACAGCCTTGCAGCTCCAGCCGTCTCTCGCTCAGGCTTGTGCAGTGCTGCCACCGGTTCAGCTCATTCCCCTCCCCCGCTACACTTTTCTAGGATGGTCGCGTACCACCTGCCAGGTGCCAATGTAACACAGGTGGTACCCGTACCACTGGTTGAAAAGCCCTGCACTAAGCATCTTGAAAGACAGGATGCAGAGCTAATATATATATATATATTATTAACCTGTTCACGAGAATTGTCTTTGCGCATTAATTTTACATTGTCTCTTTCAGGATGTGTTCACCGTTATCCTTGGTGTTCAGTGAATACGGCTAAGTTTCCCGGGAAAACCTGGTGGAATTTAAGAAAGACATGTTACCAGATTGTGGAACACAACTGGTTCGAAAGCTTCATTGTGTTCATGATTTTGTTGAGTAGTGGAGCGTTGGTATGTGAACTGTTTTTTCTTTAACATTAACTGAAGCAGAAGAAAGGAAAGTACATTGTCATTTCCAGTAAGGAATAATGTAGAACATGGTTTCTCAACCTTGACAGCTTTAAAATACATGGACTTCAATTCCCACAATTCCCCAGCCAGCAGGCTAGCTGGAAAATTCTGGGATTTGAAGTCCATGCATCTTAAAAGATGCTGAAACTGAGAAACACTGATGTAGACAAATATAGATAGCTCTCAATCGACAACATTTTGTTTAGTAATCGATCAAAGTTACAACGTCACTGGAAAAAGTGACTTTTTCACACATTGCAATATCCCCCATGGCCGTGTGATCAAAACTTAGATGCTTGGCTAACATTAGAAATCGAAGACAAGGATGAAACAGAGTATTATGAAGTTTGGGATAAGATGTACTATTGGTTAGACTCGAGGAGAAAAAGTCAGAACCAAGAAAGCTCGTTTAGAAAGAGAGAAAGTATAGAGCATAAGATAAGAGATTAGAAAGAATATGAAACAAGAATTGAAATGGAAGTTATGTTGTAAATAGACGTAAATATGTATGTAAATATATAAATATGTAAATAGTATAAAAAGTAATATGTAAATGGTATAATGAATACCTATCAATGAATAGGGAGATATATGGTATATGGCAGGGGTAGGCCACCTTGGCCCTTTTATGACTCGTGGACTTCAACTCCTAGAATTCCTGAGCCAGCATGGCTCAGCTTGGGAACCTCTCCCTTTCCCCTCAGCATGGCTGGCTCAGGAATTCTGGGAGTTGAAGTCCACGAGTCATAAAAGAGCCAAGGTTGCCTACCCCTGGTATATGGTATAGTATGTATGGCAAATAACAGCCAGAAAAGTCACACTGTGTTCAACCTGTTTTTAAACGTTTACTTAATAAAATTTATTAAAAAAAAAAAAAAACCTTAGATGCTTGGCAACTGACTCATATTTTTTTTTTTTTTTTTTACATAACAAGTTTTATTAGTTTTTGTTTGTTTTACAGCCAAGTGCTTATAACACATCGTGGAGATAGGGCACTCCATAGAACACAACAAAAAATACAGTCATACATATACAATTTAAACTGCTTCTTTAAAAGTTCCCTCTCTATTTTATCAATAAAAAAAGAAGAGAAAAAAAAAGAAAAGAAGAAAGAAAAAAAGAACACACAAAAACAAAAAACAAAAATTTATCAAAGATATTTTCACCCATTTTCAGGCTTAACCAACTTTCAAATAATCTATTTCAATTTAGTCTTGCATAAACATATAGTATACAATTTGAGCATTCCTAAAATATCTCTATTATTCCAATTTCAATTTATATTTCTCAATCAAATTATATCTCTTATTCTATTTTATATATATTTTAAAACCATTACATAAGACAAAATAATGTAATAATGTTATAATAATAATAATAATAGGACAATAATTATTTCTATCATAAAGTAATAATATAATTATTATATCTTAATATTTCTCAACTATATTCTATTTCATATATTCTATCCAATATTTTTATAAATTCCTCAATTGTTTCAATTTAATCCATTTAATATCTCACTAATTACCGTTCAATTCTTGTAAGTAAAAGTATCAATAATACTTCACCAGTCTCAATCTCGATCTGACTCCTTTAATTTTAGGTTTTCCAGTTTTTCCTAATGTCATTCCAAACCATTATCAAATCCATATTTAGCTCTAATGTTGACTCATACCAAAGTAACCTTAAAAATCTCAAAAGTATTAGCTCATTCAATGTCCAAAAGCCCTTTTTACCCATCAGATAAGATTTTAACTCTCATTTTTAAATCTAATTCTAGCTTTCTTTTTATGCCAAGTAGGTTTCCACAGCAGAGCCTCTAAGTCTTCCCATCTTAGTGACTGGCTAAAGGCCTTTTCCCACCATTGAGTCCAATCATGTTCTTTTTCTCTTTTATCTAGTGTTGTCTGTACTGTCATGTTGTCAACATTTTTGGTGCCTCGTATTTGGAAGTCCAATCCTGTTGCTTTTAAAGTTGTAAATGTTTTAGTTGAGTTTTGCCTTTGATCATCAAAGATGTTCATCATGCGGGATGTGTCCTCTTCCTCTTCAATATATTCAATATATTCAATAGATTGTAAATGTATTTCATCCATCTCATTAAGTTGTAAATCTGATTGTATATCATAGTCAATCAAAGGTTGAGTTTCAATTTTTAATTCTAAGTCCTCCTTTTTGCTAAGCATTCTGATATGTTCTTTATATTCCATTCTCATTTCCAAAAATTTTTCTAATATAAGTCCATAATTAATCTGTGAGTAGGATTCCATCCTCTTTTTTTTAAAAAAAGTTCAGCTTAAAGAATAAATTGCAGCATTATAAAATATAGAGTCCAAACAGAGATATATTTCCAATCAGAGATAGCAAAACGCCAATAGTCAAGTCTAGCACAGAAATAAAGAAAACAACAAAAGTCCCAAGTAGCAGTCAGTTGTTATGTTGTAATCCAGTCTGGGCATCATGCCAGAATCAGAAAGTGGGAGTTCAACTAGAGAGAGTTACAATGTATCAGTCATAGTTTCTGGGCTTCCTGCCAAGTCCCAGGTTACATTGTATCCAAAACAATCTACGTAAATCCGCCCAGAGGGGAGAAAGTTTTTTAGGCAATACTATTCAGGAGGGGGGGAGGAAAAAAAACATTCCACCCCCTCCCTTAGGATTTTCACCTAAACTGGAAATAAACAAGCCGAAAGAGAGAGTCACAGTAAGGAGTTTTTTGTTTTTTTTCCCGGGATGCCCGAATTCCAACTGCTTATATAAGCAAAGTGAAATAATAAAAAACAATAATTATTTTTCCAAGGCCCGTTTTCCCCGGTGATCAAACGCTGCTTTCTCAAAGTAGGGAAATAGTTCTTAAAGCTGTTAGCAGGGAAATAGGTAAAGTAACAAGAGGGAAGGAAAGGTCTCACCCGGATCTTCCATGGTGGTTCTTTTTGCTTAGATGTTGCTGTGACTTTCGGCTGGAGCAGCTGAGTGATCGGCCATGTTACTGGCCGATCTTTTTCCCGTCGGCCCAAAGGTGATTTTCTCGGACCGCAGAGGGAGCCGCTGCTCCCTCCGCGATCAACGAGTGCCCTCCTCTACGGTGGTCGCCCCTACAGGGCGACTTTCAACCCTGTCCAGGGTCTACCGGCGGGGGGAAACCGGACGGCCAAGAGAACGAGTTCTCTGCACGTCCGCGGGCGCTGCCACCAGATCCGGAAGACTCATATTTTTGACGGTTGCAATGTCCCAAGGTCATATGATCCCCTTTTGTGACCTTCGGACAAGCAAAGTCAAAGGGGAAGCCAGATTGACTCAACAACTGTGTTACTCACTTTAAAACTGCAGGGATTCACTTAACAACTGTGGCAAGAAAGGTCATAAAATGGGACAAAACCCACTTAACAACTGTCTCATTTAGCAACATAAATTTTGAGCTCACTTGTGGTTGTAAGTTGAGGACTACCTGACAACAAAAGGAGGGCAGTTAGCTTAATACCCATTCTATGATTCTTTCAAAACAAAGCTCATTGTTTCGGGGATCTGGTTGAATGTCTAATCAGGTTTTCATGGAAAACCACTTATATACCTGCTTCCTTCATAGTCTGCTTTTAAATCTGATTAGTTTTGAGTTTTTTTGCGCTTTCGCTAATTTGAAGGCACCGTCATATCAAAATGAACTTTTTTCATTTCATCAGTGTTCAGGATTTGCTTTAGCACCTTATTAATTGTCAATGGGGGGAAAAATGAACGATAAATGCAACTGAAAACTTGAACCTGTCTTGAATCATTCTTCGTGGTTCTGAAAACCGTGTCTACAATATGAATCGTGTGTAAAAAAAAAAAGCAGATTGCCCCATCTTTAACAGCAGAATAGAATCTTTCTGCAATCATGGAAAGATAATTTGAAAATAGTAGAGATAGTCCTTGACTTATGACCATTTATTTAACAAGAGTTCAGAGGTGCTGAAAAAAGGGACATATTACCTTTCCTCTAAGTTAGAACTATTGCAGCATTCCCAGGCTCAAACAATGGCAATGTGGGCACTTGGCAATTGGCTTATATTTACAACAGTTGCAGCATCCAGGGTCCACGTGATTGCAGTTTGTGATTTTCCCAGCTGACAAGGGGGAACTGCCTGATTCACTTAATGACTGCACAATACACTTAGCAGTTGCATGATTTCCTTAACAACCACATCACTTAGACCAGGGGTCTTCAAACTTGGCCCTTTTATATGACTTGTGGACTTCAACTCCCAGAATTCCTCAGCCAGGCACGTGTGCCTGGCTGAGGAATTCTGGGAGTTGAAGTCCACAAGTCATAAAAGGGCCAAGTTTGAAGACCCCTGACTTAGGCCATGGGTGTCAAACTCGCCGCATCATGTGACATGTCGCGACGTATCGCGACTTTTTTCGCATTGCTGGAACTGGGGTGGGCGTGGCCTCTGCATGATGCAACCGGCCCATGGGCCGGCAGTTTGACACCCCTGACTTAGGCATTGAAATTCCAACCCAAATGGGGTCATAAGTTGAGGACTATCTGTATTGGGGAGAAATTTAGACTCAGACAATGTTACAGTCATCAGTAATTCTAGACTTAAGTTGTTAGTCAAATTTGATTGGTTTTGCGACATCATCGTATGTATTATGAAATCCTTAATGGCCTGAGAACATGGAGAGATAGAATGGAAAAGGAAAGTGGGTTAAAATGGTAGCTAAAGCAACAGAAAAGAGAAAGAATTGCTGTGGTCGGAGGAAAGCATAATAAAGGAGGTTTATTTTTTTTAAAAAAGTAAGAAGTTTGACAACCCCTTTTTTTTTACCCTGATTTTTTCATGAGTTTTCCATTTATATTTGCTATACCTTCCTTGTATTATGTCTAATGTTCCAGCAGCATGTATATGTTTGTGTGCCTGTGGATGTGTGTGTGTGTATGTGTGTGTGTCTGAGAGAGAGAGAGAAAGGGAGAGAGCGGGGAAGAGAGAGAGGGGGGAAGGGGAGAGAGGGAGAGAGAGAAAGGGAGAGGGAGAGGGAGGGAGTGGAAGAGGAGAGAGGGGGAGAGAGAGAGAAAGGGAGAGAGGGGGAGGGAGGAAGGGGGAGAGGGAGAAGGCAAGGAAGAGGGAGATGCATAAGAAAAATAGTAAATTTAATAATAAACGTAATAATAATCTACAAATGTAATACTCATATGTTCATTCTTATCTCAGGCATTTGAAGACATTTACTTGAGCGAAAGGCAGAATATTAAAACCATGCTGGAGTATGCTGACAAAATCTTCACCTACATATTTGTCTTAGAGATGCTGCTGAAATGGGTGGCTTATGGATTCCACAAATACTTCACCAGCGCTTGGTGCTGGCTTGATTTCCTGATTGTAGATGTAAGTATTGCAGCTGAAACGGAGTGGATCTCCCTGATTTTCCAAGTGAGCGTGAGTTGATTGCCAAAATCAGCTGGCACAGTGGAGACTACACAGCGAAGGTTTCGGCTTAGATGGCATATATATTCACGCTAAAGCACAGCATATTCATATCCATGCATGCTTAAGGCACTCCGAGCATAGATCTGGAAAAAGATAATTTCATGGGATGGATGAAAAGGGATCAGAAATAAAATCACCCAGATTGTAATGCCCTGATGCACATCTATGATACAACCTTGTGTGGAATTCTCTGTATAGTTTGAGAGGAGGAGGAGGAGGAGGAGGAAGAGAAGGATTTATTGACCTACTCATTTAAGTGTTTCTTATGGGCCACCCTTTTAACTTTGGTTGAGAATGTACAAAATGTCTTCCTTTTTTAAACTTCTCTGCAGCTCATTCCCTGAGAAGATCCAGTGGTCTCTGATGAAATTCTGACATTAGATAAAACATGTTTTACTTCAATAATTGTAGAAAAAGACGAAGGAGAGTGGGAAGGAGGAGGAGGAGGAGGAGGAGGAGGGGAAGGGAGGAGGAGGAGAAGGAGAAGGAACGTTTTAACAGGTTTGGGACTGCTTAAATTTGAAGAAAGGCAATTGGCTGAGAGTAATTGAGATGTATAAAGATGTACTGTACAAAATGATTTCTGAGTGGAGAAAGGAGGAGGAGCGCCATCTGGTGGGACCCGGGAGGCGCATCTCTTCCACTGTAGCACCTCTTGCCCCAACTCTCCTGACCTTCAGAAAGACTCTTAAGAACCTGGTTCTTTCTTTGGCCACGGGGCCCAAGACGATTGAAATTCCCACCAGGAGAAGAATAACAGAACTGTGAATTCTGATCACCTATTCATTAATATCCCAGAAAAACACGGCACGCTCCATTTAATCCTCCAGGGAAAGATGGAAGGCAAACGAGGTCCAGGCAGAAGAAGAACATCATGGCTTCAAAATCTAAGGGACCGGTTTGGACAAAACTCAGCGGCACTTTTTCGTGCGGCTGCTGATAAAAACAGGATGGCCAACGTCCGATAACGGATACGGCACAAGAAGAAGAAGAAGAATTCATTAATATGGACACTTGGCTGAATTCTCCACTGAAACCACTCAAGCCAAGCCTGAGATTAGGACATCTTTCACCTATTTTGTGGATCTGGGCTGTTGGAGGTCAAACATGAAAAAGCTGACCAACTGGGCAATAGAATACAAATGCCCCTTGACTTACAATCATTTGTTTAGTGACTGTTCGAAGTTACAAGAGCACTGGGAAAAAAAAGTTACAACCAATCTTTACGCTTAGAACTGTTGTAGCATCCCCACGGTCACACGATCAAAATTTGGGCGACAGGGTTCCGACTGACGAACCCAACCAAGCAAACACCTTTGAGACACTCCGATTCTCCTAATGTAAAACTTTATTGAGTACATTATTTCCGCACTGATGAAAGCAAAACCAGCTCTGGCAAAACCCCACCCAAGCCCTACATAGTGAAAACATAGAATTCTCTCTCCTCCCTCTGGATCAGATCATGATGCCCAATTAGATGCAGCAATATTGTTATGAGAAAGTATCTCTTGGTTTGGCCAGACATCTAGTCACTGTCCTTGGTTCCCATGGCCCGCTTCCTTAATCTTTGAAGTCTGCTTTCCAATCCGATTCCCTCTCCCCTGAGTTCATTGGCAAGCTGAGGTTGCAATGTCCCAGGGATCAGGCGATCACCATTTGTGATCTTTCCAGTCAGCTTTTGACAAGCAAAGTCAATGGGGAAAGCTGGAGTTGCTTAACGACCGCATTATTCACAACAACTGCAGTTGTTTTCTTAATAATCATGGCTAAAAAACTGGGTAAGACTTAACAATCTTGCTGAACAACAGAAATAATTGTGGGCGAAAGTTTAAATTTATCTGTACAGCAGAATGCTTACAAATCTGAATATTCATGCTAAATTACTAGTGCAAGATTAGAGAAATACCAGATAATCTCTCGCTGGTCCATTCTCCAAATTTTTGTAAAGTCAAATCCTATTGTACCATTTCACGATGCCCTCTTTTAAAAGTTACGCAGAAAATTAATTGGTTGGTGTATTTTTAGCACAGAAGGAGGCAAAATGCATGGTATTTAAAGGCACGCAGTAATGTCTTTAAATTAATCTTCCTACTTTCTATTTTAGATCTCCTTGATAACTCTTATAGCACCTTTGCTTGGAAAATCAGAGATGGGCCCCATGAAATCTCTCCGTACGTTGCGAGCTTTGCGACCACTAAGAGCCCTATCTCGATTTGAAGGGATGCGGGTAAGAAGAACGAAAACCGCTGCTTTTTAAGCAGCTTCAGAATTATTGCCACAAACATGAGATGATCATAGGATCAGAGCAGAGATTTCCCTAAAGTGCGATTAATCTTATAAATGCAGCACACATAAAAAATGAATAGATAGAGCTTTGATCATACCCTTTTGAAGAAGAGATTGGACAGCCACTTGTCTGGAATCTTATAGGGTCTCCTGCTTGAGCAGGGGGTTGGACTAGAAGACCTCCAAGGTCCCTTCCAGCTCTGTTATTCTGTTCTGTTACTCTGTTGTTCTTTCTATGGTCATGTGTATCCATCCCATAAAGCCTCCAAAGAAAGCCTGGAATAGTATAGGATCTCCTGCCAAAGGCAGGAGGGTTGGACTAGAAGACCTTGAAGGACCCTTCCAACTTTGTTATTCTGTTATTTTTTGGTTATGCCCTAGGACCCCCTGCATTAATAGCTTTTGGATAGATAGCAGGTTTGTTTTTTTAGTATATGTCATCTACATATGCATCACTGATACACAACACTAATAAAACACATCATACATACAAACACAAGTGTACATTTAAGTAGAGCATCAGCAAATATACTGTATGTATAGCAGGTGATTGACGTCAGAACTATGGAGTAGGGAATAAAGAACAGCAAGATAGTAACATGAGAAAACATCTCAGACAAATTCCCTAATTCACACAGAGATAAGGTGAGGAACAGGTTTGTTGGTCTCAAAGGTGCTTTTTCAAAAGGCAACTGGACTTCCTTTGTTTTTCCTTGAAGACTTTTTGCTTCTCATCCAAGAAGCTTCTCCAGTTTTCTGAAGAACTGAAATCTTCAGTACTCAGTCCATTTTCTTCCAATTACTTTGCATATTTTGAATATTTACCAGGTCAGGAGACAGTGAACACGAGACTGATTAAAACCATGGATTAAAACGGCATCAGATCATCACCATAGAGATCAGCAACAGAACCTTGGGAGTGATTTTCCTTTATCTCTTCTAGTTTGCTGTTGCTTTTGACATATGTTCCAAGGAGCTGTTTTTGATTACTTAAGTATTTAATAGTTTGATTCCAAATTGCTAAGAGGATATGCCTCTGATATATCCCAATATACAGTAGTCTCCGTGGAACGCCCCTAACAAATCACCATGGCATTAACAAGGATGATAATGCTAGTTACAGGTGGATTTTCCATTCTAGATATACTTTGATGATCCTGCTCCTATATACTATAATAGTTTACTTACAAATGGGTATAAGCAGTGATGATGAATATGCATACTAAATCCATAACTGAACTTGGAAAGATGTTCAAATCATATTGCATTGCCACAAGTTATTTTTTTCCTACTGTTGATAAAATAGCAATAGCATTTAAACTTATATACCGCTTCACAGTGCTCTATAGCTTTCTCTAAGCGGTTTATAGAGTCAGCCTATCGCCCCCCAAAATCTGGGGTCCTCATTTTACCGACCTTGGAAGGAGGGAAGGCTGAGTCAACCTTGAGCCGGTGAGAATCGAACTGCTGGCAGTCAGCAATATTAATCTGCAATACTACATTCTAACCACTGTGCCACCACGGCTCTCTAAAACGCGACAAATAAGCCACAGGTAGTCCTCTCTTACTAACCACAACTTGACTGGCAGTTTTGTTGCTAAGTAACATGGTTGGAAATTGAAAAAAACATCATACTGACCTATAATGGCTGTCCCTGCTGCAATCATTGTTAAATACAATGTCAGGTGACCATAGCTTGAAACTTCCTGCTGGCTTCCCCAATGACAGGGCTTTACTTCTTAGATGCCAGCGGTAAAGGTTGGAAATGATGGGACCATTGTAACTGTGCGCTGGTTGCCAAGCACCTCAATCACCATCATGTCACCATAGGGACACTGTGATAACTGCAACTTCCAGATCCGGTCATAACATTGAATAGTCACTGAACAAGTGGTCATTAAATGAGGACTACCTGTATATTTTTCTCTTGCGTTAAATAGCTTTCCAGTAAATTATACCATCTGTATAAAAGATGATATCTTATTTCATCAGTATTTATTCAATGGATAATTTAAATAAACAAACCCCAGAGAAATTTTAAAGCTCATCACGATACCTTAAATCTATTTTATACTTAATTGGGAGCCCTTGGCCTCACAGGTCACCCTGGCTTGATGGATACGAGATTATGTTCATGTATATAATAACTGAGCTAAAGCAATTTAGCCCGAAACAGAGCAGAGAATCAAAGGTGCTAACAGAGATCATGAACTCTGTCAGAGTAAATGATGTTGCACATGGAAACTAAAGGCTGCAATCCTTAAAGTAATTATTTTAAAGTAGTCCAGACAATGAGGCTACTTCAGAGATGATCCTCTCTGTATAATATTTGAGTACAGAAAAGTTAATGTACCCTTTCTATCAAAGCACTGAAATTAATGATGTTGCTGAAGTAAGTATTCTGATGTGTGTTTGAACCTCTTGTTCAAATTGAGGCAATCCTCTAACACTAGGTGATCTTCCCCCACTCATGGTTTAATCCAGAGTTTTTCAAAAATTGCCAACATTAAGATGTGGAGACTTCATTGATGCTGGCTGGAGAATTCTGGGAGTTAAAGTCCACACATCTTAAAAGTTGCCAATGTTGAAAAATACTAGTTTGGTCCTATCAAGAGAAGAATTATATTTACTTAAGGACTACCTGTACTAGACCAGGCCAAGCCCATCAGAGACCTGTATAGGTACTCCTCAACTTAAAAACAGTTCATTTAATGACTGTTCGAAGTTACAACGGCACTGGAAAAAGCGACTTATGACTATTTTTTGCCCTTATGACTGTTGCAGCATCCCCGTGGTCACGTGATCAAATTTTGGACATTTGGCAAGTGCCAAATAAGTTGTGACAGTGATAAACCCAGTCATCCATGTGACTGATTTGATTTTATGACCTTTTTTTTTTGGTAGGGGCCATTATGTAAATGCCTAAGTTGTTAGGTAAATCCATTGTTTGCTGTGAGGCGTTTTTTACTGAAAACCAGAAGTAAATGTCAGTTTTTGGCAAAAAAAAAAAAAAAAAAGGTCACATGACCACGGGATGCTGCAAATGACTGTAAATGTGGGCCAGTTGCTGAGGGCTGACATGTGGTCATGTGAATGTGAGAGGGGGGAACCCGGCCATCGGAACTCTGGAACTGGATCAGAACTATCTTTGATGGGGAGGAGGGGGGAAATCTGTCATAACTTCAAATTGTCGCTATGCGACCGGTGGTGAAAGTGAAAACAGTTTGGGGATGTTACAGTTGGAAGGTTCTTAAGAAATTTAATTCAAATTTAGTAGCTGGAGTAGTGAGGTTGTGCAGTCAACCAGAACACACAGTTGGAGTTGATTGATTGGAGAGGGCGGGCTGCCATGTGAGGCAACCTGCGCTGTGATTGGTCACTGTGGGTGTGGAGGGGGAGTTTCCCTTTCCCCCCACCTTTTTTCTCCTGTGTGCTCTGTGATTTACCTCATGATGCTCCTGTTTTTCCTGACTATCTGGTTTGCTGTAAATACACCTGTAAAATATATTTATTTATATAAAACTACAAGTTAATGATACCTACATCTTTAAAAGAATGATGAATAGGGTTTTTTTAAAGCTGGATTTGAATAACATTTATTTTTTTAAAAAAATCTTGGTAATAGAGGATTTAGATTTACAGCTACTGCGACTAAACTTTAAAAAATGAAATTTCCTTCCTTCCTTCCTTCCTTCCTTCCTTCCTTCCTTCCTTCCTTCCTTCCTTCCTTCCTTCCTTCCTTCCTTCCTTCCTTCCTTCCTTCCTTCCTCCCTGCCTCGTTCCCTCCCTGCCTCGTTCCCTCCCTGCCTCGTTCCCTCCCTGCCTCGTTCCCTTCCTGCCTCCCTCTCTCCCTCCCTCCCTGCCTGCCTGCCTCCCTTCCTCCCTCTCTCCCTTCCTGCCTCCCTCCCTCCCTGCCCTCCTCCCGTTCTGCCTCGCTCCGGCCTGCCTGCCTCCTCCCTTCCTGCCCCCCCGCCCTCCCTTCCTGCCTCCCTCCCTCCCTCCCTTCTGCCTCCTCTTCTCCCTCCCTGCTGCCTCCTTCCCTCCTTCCCTCCTCTCCCCCTTGCACTCTCCCTCCCTCCTTCCCCTCCTCCCTCCCTCCCTCCCTCCCCGTCTCAATCCCATCCTCCCTCCCTGTCCCTCCCTCCCTCCCTCCCTCCACATCGCAGGTGGTGGTCAATGCCTTGCTGGGAGCCATTCCTTCCATTATGAATGTGCTGCTTGTCTGCCTGATTTTTTGGCTCATCTTTAGCATTGTTGGAGTCAGCCTGTTTGCCGGAAAATTTGGAAAATGCATTAACCGGACCGAAACAAATAGCTTTATCGATGAAAGTATTATTTTTGGGAAGTCAGACTGCAAGAATAAAAACAGCACCGGACAACTGTATTGGACCACCGTTAAAGTGAACTTTGATAACGTTGGCTTAGGCTATTTGGCTCTTCTTCAAGTGGTAGGTTTGAGAATTTGTGTGATTTTTCTCCCTTTTATACACATGCACATAACTACCCCATCCTACCTGACCTCTTGCAGATTTATCCTCCTGTCTCAGCCATAATTTAGTTCCATGCTTATTTAACTCGTACTCTGCTTTCCATTGTTCATGCAAGTTTTAGAAGTAGATGAGCTGGTCAACCAATAGCACAAAAGTCCTAGAAAGTTTTTCTTCATACACTAATATTCTTTGTGGTGAATCCATCAAACCTGCAGCATTCCCAGGGTCATGTGATCAAAATTCTGAAGTCCACAAGTCTTAACATTGCCAAGCTGGGACAGCCCTGATCTAAGCTAAAAGGTCAGTATCTTCTAGGCTTTCGGCTGGTTTCAGAAGCTAAGTAGGTTTAGTTTGGGTTAGTACCTAGTTGAGACTCTACCTGGGAATCTCCAAAATGTAGATTTGCCTGGGAAATTAAAAAGAATCCTAGAAGGCAACAATAAACCGTTAAGCTTCTCAAGAAAAGTCTATGGATGCAAATCTTTAGAAGACACCCTTATATCTTTTAATTCAAAAGCACAGGTGTCTATTTTTTAACCAATAAATATTTATTTTTTATTCAAAATGTTAAAATATGTACATTTAGGTATGTAAATATTTATATATCTGTCTTTTTCTTTTTATCTGCATTTATTTTCTTTCTGTATGTGTGTTTTAATAGCCTTGCTTTGCTTTCATACTTTTTCCCCTTTTGAAGTTTGTATTTTAATGTTTTGAATAAAAAAAATAAAAAAATATTGGTTAAAAAAAATTAAGAGAAAAAAGAAGCCACATGTGTGATTATCTCCAAGATGTCCTGAATGGAGACTAATGCAAACCTTCAGCTCTTTATTATTTGCCTGTTGTCCAACAGCTTCTTTACACTGCATCAATTATTTCATCGTGTTTTTCTTATTTTCTTTTAGGCAACTTTTAAAGGTTGGATGGACATAATGTATGCAGCAGTTGATTCAACAGGAGTAAGTCTTAGACAAATTTATTTTCTACTTCTTGTGCTAAATCAACACTTCCCTTCTCCGTCCAATTGGAATGTAGGGCATCTTTTATAAGGCATCTTTCAAGAGCTAGATTGGTCTAGTGCAGTGATGGCGAACCTTTTAGCGACCGAGTGCCCAAACTGCAACCCAAAACCCACTTATGCATCGTCGAGTGCCGGGTGGGTGTGGCCCATTGGCTGGGTGCGGCCCATTGGGTGGGCGTGGCTGCGGTGGTAACGGCAGACAGGGTGGGACTAAAAAGTTCAATCAATCAATTCCAATTTTGCAAGATCTTTTTTTTTTCCTGCGAGAAGTTGAAATTGACTGATTGAACCTTTTTTTTTTTTTTTTTGCACACGGCGGTGGAGGCCTAAAGCGAAAAGGTTTTATAAAACCCAGCTGAAGGCCTAGGACTGGGGCGACGGCGCGCGTGCCCACAGAGAGGGCTCTGAGTGCCGCCTCTGGCACCCGTGCCGTAGGTTCGCCACCACTGGTCTAGTGGTTCAGCCACCAGGCTAGAAATGGTGACTTTTAGATGGTGACTTTTAGTCCCGCCTTAGGCATGAAAGCTGTCTGGGTGACTTCGGGCCAATCACCAGGAGACTGTGAGTTCCAGTCCTGCCTTAGGCATGGAAGCTGGCTAGGAGAATTTGGGCCAATCACCAGGAGACAATGAGTTCTAGTCCCACCTTAGGCATGAAAGACACTGAGTGACTTTGGGCCAGTCACTCTTCTTAGCCCAAATAGGAGGAGAAAAGAGTATGTTCGTCAGCTTGAGTTATTTATAAAAATAATAAAGATGGGGTATTAAAAAGTAAATTAAATAAAAAAAATCTGTTCACAGCCACTGTGAATGTCAGATGAAGTATGAGGCTGTTTTTTGGCTCTGTGGAGGATAGTGATATCTAGATGCTTTCTAAAGCTATCTTCACACTGTATATACATAACTACCGGTATGTGCGGTGAGAAAGAAAATAGGTATGTAGTTTAGGTAAACCATTCCAAACCAGTGCAATTTACAATTAAATTTCTCACACTGCCAAAACATGTGACTAACATGCAGACTAAAATAGGGTATGGGAGTTTGTGGTACGTTGCTATGGGAACCCAGTTAGTTTGTTTTCCCTTAACTTCACCCCATTACAAATATTGCCATATAGACAGCCCACAACAACTGCCAGGTAGACCAAGCAGGAAACATGGCCATGTAAGCTAATTCTGGTTTATAGTAAAGCCACATTAACAGTCCAATAACATCATGAGGGTCCCTCCTGAGTTTCTTGTGTTGTCCACTAGGCAGCTGTGGGCTATGCTCTCTCTTATCTGACCATTTTCTAGGTAGCATCTCTTAGCCTGATCTCTCAAGGTTATTTCCACATCCCATTATAGTTACTGGCAGTGTAGTTGTCAAAGGCTGGAGTTCCACAGCTCCTATGTAAAGGTAAAAATAAAAGTTTCCTCTGTCTAGTTGTGTCCGACTCTAGGGGCTCATCTCCTTTTCCTAGCTGAGGGAGCCAGCATTGTCCATGGTCATGTGGACAACATGACTATGCACCAACCACATAGAACATTGTTCCCACCAAAGTGGTACCTATTTATCTACTCGCATTTGCAGCTTTTGAACTCTAGATGGGCAGGAGCTGGGGCGAGTAACAGGAGCTCACCCTGTTGTGTGGTGCTCAAGTCTTGAACCTGGCCTGTCAGCTTTCCAGCTGCCAAGCTCAGTTTCTTTTACCACTGTGTTGACCAAGAATCAGGAGAAAGCATAGATTGTATATATGTGCAGATGGCCCAACTATCTCTGGGTACTTCAGGGCCATCTGATTTCTTGCATTTATTACCAAGCCACATCTCAGATCCTGCATAACATTTTAGGCGAGCCAGCCAGGAGAAGTGCTTGGTCCTAGGAAGGCTCAGGAAAGGGGTATGCACCAAGCAGGCTCTGGGATTTCCTGGAGATGCCCCCATTCTTGAATCTTCACTGGGTTTCTAAACAAGGGTCTGAAAAGCCAGAACTTTTTTTGTTGCTTTTTACTTGGTTCCTACCTGCATAACAACTGAGCCAGCATATCTCTGTTCCCCAGCTCCTAGTGAGTGCCTTATTCAGCTGCAGGGAACCGCTCCCATCTTGCACTGCCTCTCTTCACCATTTTGATTTTCACTCTAAAATATCTCGCCTATGCAGCTTATTTCTTGTTTTTTGGGGGGTGGGTGAGGGGAGTGTGTATGGGGACCTAGGAATGTCATAGGAGGCAAAATGCAAGCCTTCCAGAACATATCCAAAACAAGGTAATCTTCCTATCCAAAACCTATTTGAGATTCAGCTGGTATAAAATGGGATTGAATTCTATTGTGTTTGGGCAGCTAAATTCTTCCTGTAGTTTGGAGACACAGAATTTATAAGAAACACAAGTATAGAAACTCCAGCACCATAAATTCAATTGGAAGGAGAACTGGAGGAAAGGAGAGATTCTGCTGTTTTTTCCCAAAATGGGGGACTGGATCCCAGTACATCTGCTTCTTCAGTTTCTGTCTTAGTAACCAAGTTGAGAGTGATGTGGGAATCCAAGATAAACAAAGTGTTCCTAAAGCCAAACTGCTCCTTTGTTTACTTCTATCCCATCTTTATTATTTTTACAAATAACTCAAGGACGCAAACATGTTCAAAATGCCTTCCTCGCCCTATTTTCCACAATAACAACAGCATGAGGTGGGTTGGACTGAGAGAGAAGGACTGGTCCAAAGTTACCCAAATGGTTTTTCATGCCTAAGGCAGAACTAGATCTCACCCTCTCCTGGTCATTGAGCGAAAGTCATCTGGATGGCTTTCATGCCTAAGGTGGGATTAGAACTCTCCTTCTCCTTGTGATTGGTCCAAAATCACCCAGCTGGATTTCATGTCTAAGTTGGAACTAGAATTCACAATCTCCTGGTGACTGGCTCAAAGTCCCACAAGCATTTTTATGCCTAAGACAGAACTAGAACTCAGTAAAGTAATGTCACCTATGAGTTGATCTCCATTCGCATGGACACATCTCTGTCTTTTACTCTGTGAAATATGGAAATGATTTGCTATTGCTTTATTTTGGGTTGTTTTCCCAACTCTTCCAACTTCCCAGATTAGCTGATATCACATAGATGTGTATGCAATGTTCAGATGGCTGTAATAAAAGAGCCAATTGAGAGAAGCTTAATGGAAAAGCTGAAGGCTTCAGATAAGCCAAAGTAGAAATTCAAGTTATTATGTAGGGCTTGCTAATTTTTTTAAATTAGTTTGACATTGCTAGCCTTCCTTACAGTAATTGAATAATTACACGGTAATTACCCACTTGCAGATTCTTCCTCTTCAAACTGAGACTGAATTACTGTCTCACCATAATTTCGGGAGCTTGAATTTTGAATAAAATTTGTGAGTTGAAAAAGACGCTATTGAAAGAAGCTGTTGTCGTCTATTCTAATGGAACATATAAAGCACATCTCTGTTTTTGAAGTGAAGCATTTTGGATTTAATATAAGTTATTCTTGTATTCTGCAGGAACAAGGAGATCTAACCAAACATTGTGTCTAGTTTCCTGGAACAATGGTAAGGGGGCACAGGTGGTCCTCTACTTACGACTGTAAAATTGAATCTGGAATTGCAGTCATAAGTTGCGTCTGTTATTAGAATAGAATAGAGCTGGAAGGGACCTTGGAGGTCTTCTAGTCCAGCCCCCTGCTCAAGCAGGAGAACCTATACCATCTCAGACAAGTGACTGTCTAGTCTCTTCTTAAAAACATCCAGTGATGGAGCACCCACGATTTCTGAAGGCAAGCTGTTCCACTGGTTAATTGTCCTCACTGTTAGGAATTTATCAAGTGGATCATCATATGACCGACCCAACTTGACAACATTGTTAAGTATAGTTGTGGTCATTAAACACCATGGTCGTTAAGTGGACCCATTGTCCTCAATGGGAAGATTTTTGCCAGAAATTGGAAGTAAGTGGCAGTTTCCTGCAAAAAAAAATAGTAAATCGTGGTCATATGACTGCAGAAATGTGCAGCAAATGTGCAATCACATGAGAGCAGGGATGGGGGACCTAGATGTTGGAACTTTGAATCTGGATGATCGGTATCTTTTGGGTGAGTCCATCATAACTCTGTACAGTGTTAAGCAACCAGTCGTAAGCCGAGGACTATCTGTAGAGATTAGATAATAGGAACTGTTGAAGTGTTTGCTTCTGGCTTCTACATGTTTCATAATAATTGTTCCGAGATAATGAGAGACAGCACTCATCTTTATGTAACTGCAACCTGTGGAAAAAAAATATTAATATCCGTATTGGTTCATACAGCGGATTGCACCAAGAGATTTTTCTCCAGCAAACACAGCTCTTGACTAGCTATAGAGAGGATTATTTTTTTAAAACCCAGTCTAAAAGCCACATCTCTGTCCTTCATTTTTTGCAGGTTGAGCGTCAGCCAAAATGGGAGTACAGCAAATATATGTACATCTACTTTGTGATTTTCATCATCTTTGGCTCTTTTTTCACTCTGAATCTTTTTGTGGGGGTCATTATTGACAATTTTAATCAACAAAAGAAAAAGATAAGTATCCACGTTTCTTGTCTTGCTTTGCGCTCGCTGAATGGGAAAGAGAGTCTCAAAGAGTTAGTAGGGTGCCACGCCTGACTGACCTTGTGTAGGTGGAAGGTATCGAGAACTCAATTTATATTCATTTTTTATCCTGTTAGCAGAAAGGAACTTAGTTTTTTTATATACATGCAGGTTCTTCCTCCACAGTTTTGCAATACGTCTTGGAAAATGCTCAGTTTTCTGTGAATATCAGAGGAGAAAATCTTCTCAGTTTTATTCTCTTTTTTTGGGGGGCGGGGGGGGCAGGGATGGGGGAAATGGGAAAATTTCAGTTCTATTGTAGAGCAGTAAAATTGGGACATGTATATTAGAGGCAAACACTATTGGGATGAAAACATTTTCATGTTTTTAATTCTTAGTTCTCCAAATAGCAAGCCTGGAGCAATGAACAAACTTAGCTTTAGGACAACTTAAGGAATTTCAATATGGTCAGCAAGGAGTCTTTGACTTGTTTGTAATAACTCAGCATGACTTCAGGAGAAAGGAAAGATGAGTGATGTTTCAGAAATAGACTGTTGGCTTTGAAACAATGCAAAATGCACTGTCAGTAGTATTTGTTGTGTTTTCTCCTTGTACTTCGGTGGACAAGACATCTTTATGACAGAAGAACAGAAAAAGTACTATAATGCTATGAAAAAACTGGGATCAAAGAAACCTCAAAAGCCCATACCAAGGCCAATGGTAAGAATACTTTCCAAAGGATTACCATTAGAATACCCTTGCAAAAATGAATAAGGCTGCCCACTTCAAATCAATCTACTTTATCTGAAACGGTATAGGGCAGTAATGGCGAACTTTTTAGAGACCGAGTGCCCAAACTGCAACCCAAAACCCACTTATTTATTGCCGGGTGCCACGTGGGCGTGGCCCACTGGGTGGGCGTGGCTGTGGTGGTCATGGCAGACTGGGTGGGTGTGGCCAAGGTGGGCGTGGTCACCTTGATGTTGCTCGCGGGGAGGGACGCCTGTGAGGGCTGGGCAGGGTTGGGGGAGATCCAGGGGGTCTCTGGCAGGTGGGGCGGTGGGCAGAAGGCTCGTCCTGTGGGTTGAGGTGAGGCAAGGCGAGGCAGGGCGGGGGTGCCAATTGCCATGGGGCAAGGCGAGGCAGGGTCCAGGGCGGCTGCTGCCTGACACCATCGGTCCCGCACACAGAAGCCAGTGAGCACATGGGGGCTGGCAGTGTCTGTCAGCAGCCACAGCCTGCCAGCCCCTCAACTGGCGCACTCTGGGGTTCCGCAGCCCGCCACCAGCAGTTCAGAGAAGCCACCTCTGAGCTGGACGACCAGCTGACAGTTGAGGAGGCGATGCAGTGGGTCGTGCCCGGGAAAAGGAGAGCATGCGAGGCCAGGAGGGATGGGACGGGGGGGAGGGAAACCAGCTGTGCTGGGATGCATCCAGCCACGTGGGAGCTTGGCGAGTTAGCGGGCGGCTGCTTGAAGAGGGACGGTTGCCATCTCCGGGGCATGGCACCCGTGCCAACAGAGAGGGCTCTGAGTGCCACCTCTGGCACACGTGCCATAGGTTCGCCACCACTGGTCGAGGGTCTCCTGCTTGAGCAAGGGGTTGGACTAGAAGACCTCCAAAGTCCCTTCCAACTCTGTTATTCTGTTATTGTATTCTATTATACTTATTAGTATAATTATATTATTATTATTCATATTTAATGGACTGGTGTAGATATATTTTTAAATACTTTTTTATTAATTATCATTATAAGATAAAAATATAGAAGAAATATAAGTTAGCAAAATAAGAAAAGGAAAGAGAAAGGGGTGAGGAGAGAGAGAAAAAATGATTAATTTTTTGGTGCAGTAGATTACAAAGATAATGCAACCTCAACCTTTGGCTTTACATTTCACAAAATTTGAAGCCATTTCTGTAATCACAAAATCCTAAGCCTTAAAACCTCGAATCAGTGTAGCTCACACAACATAGACATTACATGGGCAAACCCTAGGTGCCCCTGCTGTGAAAGTTAAAAGTTTCTGGGTAGTCTTCAAGGACAGCCCCACGTAGAGCGCATTGCAGTAATCTAGGTGGGAAGTAACCAATGAATCTTAGGGTTAAGATTATACATTAGAAGTGGCAGAAATTTCAGTACAGACAGGATCATCAAGTTTATCATCGGCAAGGAATTCAGGAGACAGTTTTCCAGCGCTGCAGTTAGAGGGATGATTTTCCCTAAGGAAGAGCAGTGGGGTTTTTTTTCCCTTTTACATCATAACAGGTAGTCCTCAACAAACAAATTTCATTTAGTGACAGTTCGATGTTACAACGGCACTTAAAAAAGTAACTTATGACCATTTTTCACACTTACAACTGCTGCAGCATCCCCATGGTCATATGTTCAAAATTCAGATGCGTGGCAACTGGGTCATATTTATAACGGTTGCAGTATGTTGGGGTCATGTGATCCCCTTTTGCGACCTTCTGACAAGCAAAGTCAATGGGAAAGCCAAATTCACTTAACAACCGTGGGACTAACTTAAGAACTGCAGTGATTCACTTAAAAACTGTGGCAAGAAAGGTCGTAAAATGGGGCAAAACTCACTTAATAAATATCTCCCTTAGCAATAGAAATTTTGGGCTCAATTGTGGTCATAAGTCGAGGACTACCTGTATAGAACTGTCCTTTGTTACAGAGATAAGAAAATAACACTAGAATAAACACCAAGAGTTTATTTCCCGATTGCATTCATTTGTAACATAAATATATTGGGGGTCGGTTTTGGAAAATAATGAGTACAGCTGTGCTTGCTTTGGAGAGAATATGAAAAAAATGTTTTGGGTGTTGCACAAACCACAGAGGGCCTGTGCTATCGTTAAAGCATTTTCAGCATGAGCCAAAACAAAAGTTTAGACTGCTTTAAAAGTTGCATTGATTTTAATGAGCAGAGTCATTAAAGTAGTCACAACTATTTTTTGTTCTGCGAGACTGAAAAATAAAAGACTATTCTAAGGAAAGGTAGAAAGGTGCTTTGTATGATTTGGGTTTGTGCAAAGTCCAATGCACTTTCCCCCCAAATGTATTTCTGGTGTGCACTGCCCTATTCCAAGCTCATCTGTGGGGTCCTTGGTGCTCTCTGAGGTTGGTTATTTGCCTGAAGACATTACATTACCCAACTAGGTAACATCATCAAATAACTGCAAGCAAACAACCGAGCTCAGAGAGCACCAAGGACCCCACAGTTGTTCTTCTTCTTCTTCTTCTTCTTCTTCTTCTTCTTCTTCTTCTTCTTCTTCTTCTTCTTCTTCTTCTTCTTCTTCTTCTTCTTCTTCTTCTTCTTCTTCTTCTTCTTCTTCTTCTTCTTCTTCTTCTTCGTCTCTTCTTCTTCTTCTTCTTCTTCTTCTTCTTCTTCTTCTTCCTTCTTCTTCTTCTTCTTCTTCTTCTTCTTCTTCTTCTTCTTCTTCTTCTTCTTTCTTCTCCTTCTCCTCTCCTCCTCCTCCTCCTCCTCCTCCTCCTCCTCCTCCTCCTTCTCCTCCTTCTCCTTTTCTTCTCCTCCTTCTCCTTCTCCTTCCCTCCTCATCCTCCTCCTCCTCCTCCTCCTCCTCCTCCTCCTCCTCCTCCTCCTCTCTGCAAAACACCCACTCCCTTCTACCACTGATGATATTATCTAGTTGGGTCATAAAATGCCTGTAAAAAACCCAACCAAACTCAAGAGAGCACCAAGGCCTCCACAGTTCAACCCCTGAGCTTCAGAGATTCTCTTCTGTTGATAATTAATCTTACATTAAATTCTGAGCCAGCTTGCTTCTCTTCTTCTTCCCTTTGCCTCTAGAACAAGTACCAAGGCTTCCTTTTTGATATTGTGACTCACCAAGTGTTCGACATTGCCATCATGACTCTCATCTGCCTTAATATGGTCACAATGATGGTGGAGGCGGACGACCAGTCTCAGGAGAAGATCTATGTGCTGAACAAGATTAACATCCTCTTTATCACTCTGTTCACAACTGAGTGTGTCATGAAGCTGGTGGCCTTGAGACATTACTATTTTATCAATGGATGGAATATTTTTGATCTGGTGGTTGTGATCATGTCAATTGTAGGTAGGTTGATCTTACTGGTTATTATTATTATTATTTTTGGCATGCCAGCTAGAATCAAGGACTAAAAACCTTTGAAGTCCCCTGCTAAATTGTGCCTAGTGAAATCAGTGGTGTCAAGAGTTAAAGAAACATCTCCATTGCAGCTCTTCGTTGTGCCCAACTGGACACCATAAGCCATATACCTACAAAGGCATTTTGATGTCCACTTCTCTCCAAAAGAGACAGGAGACAGTAGCACTTGGTGCTGTGGTCCAAACCCTGCAAAGACGTCTCCAAAGATCCAAAGATGTCCCCAACACAGATGAGGCTCCCCATTAGTGGTAGAACTGGGATGACCTTCTATGGCAGGGGTCTTCAAACTTGGCCCTTTAATGACTCATGGACCTCAACTCCCAGAATTCCTCAGCCAGCATGCGGTTTTGGTCTTGTTAGTATTTGCACAAGAGACTTCTCAGTGTTGTAGGTTACACTGGGAATAGATAGACGGTAGATAGATAGATAGATAGATAGATAGATAGATAGATAGATAGATAGATAGATAGATAGATAGATAGATAGATAGATAGATAGATAGATAGATAGATAGATAGATAGATAGATAGATAGATAGATAGATAGATAGATAGATAGATAGATAGATGATGGATGGATGGATAGGTAGATAGATAGATAGATAGATAGATAGATAGATAGATAGATAGATAGATAGATAGATAGATAGATAGATAGATAGATAGATAGATAGATAGATAGACAGATAAAAAAGAGAGAGAGAGAGATGTAGGAAGGGAGGGAGGAAGAGACAGAGAGACAGAGACAGAGGGAAAGAGAGATTCTGGAGGAAAGTAGTAGCAAATTATATTGTTTCAAAGAAACTACATGGATTTGTGCATGAAGTGACTGGAATCAAGCTTGACTTAATTCATATGATTTACGTAGTAATTCTAGAACGACTATGGGTGGCTCACAGCAATATAAAGAGAATAAAATACATTACGAATAAGAAGAGAAAAAGAGATGCTAAATAGAGGACAAGTAAACTATAGAGAACAAAATGGCCAATCAGGAAACGCAGTTTGTAAAGACACAAGTTTTAGCCGGAAAGGAGAATTGAAAGACTGAAGGAGAAGTTGCCCTGAGCAGATCAGGGCTCCAGTGGTGCCAAGAAATTTTGGCCAGAGGCCCTGGAAGGAAGAGAGGAGCCAGGAAGGTAGAGAATCACGGTCCTCCTTCACTGGGGGAAAACAGCATATCATTCAGACCCACATGTGTTGTGTAACCTGTCAGGGGTTGTGTTCTCTGAGAGGACTAGGGATGATTATCTTACCAACGGACTTTAAAAGTGCACAATTTTAGCAGTACAGATTCATTAGACATCACGTGGCTTTTAAGGAAAATTGCTTTGGTTTTAAAAGTTGTACTTCTAAAGTATCCAGATGTTTTTGATACCTCTACCAACATTTCCATGGAAACACCATGGAAAGCTTTCTTTCTTTCTTTCTTTCTTTCTTTCTTTCTTTCTTTCTTTCTTTCTTTCTTTCTTTCTTTCTTTCTTTCTTTCTTTCTTTCTTTCTTTCTTTCTTTCTTTCTTTCTCTTTCTCTTTCTCTTTCTCTTTCTTTCCTTCTCTCTTTCCTCTTTCTTTCCTTCTTTCTCTTTCTCTCTTTCTCTCTCTCTCTTTCTCTCACTTTCTTTCCTTCTCTCTTCTTTTTTTCTCTTTCTCTCTCTTTCTTTCTCTCTCTCTTTCTCTTTCTCTTTCTTTCCTTCTCTCTCTCCTCTTTCTTTCTTTCCTTCTTTCTCTCTCTCTCTTTCTTTCTCTTTTCTTTCTCTTTCTTTCCTTCTCTCTCTTTCTCTCTTTCTTTCTCTCTTTCTCTCACTTTCTTTCTCTTTCTTTCTTTCTTTCTTTTTTCTTTCTTTCTTTCTTTCTCTTTCTCTCTTTCTTTCCTTCTCTCTCTTCTTTCTTTCTCTTTTTCTTTCTTTCCTTCTTTCTCTTTCTCTCTTTCTCTCTCTCTTTCTCTCACTTTCTTTTTCTTTCTTTCTCTTTCTCTCTTTCTTTCCTTCTCTCTCTCTCCTCTTTCTCTTTTTTCTTTCTTTCTTTCTCTTTCTCTCTCTCTCTCTCCCACTTTCTTTCTTTCTCTCTCTCTTTCTCTCTTTCTCTTTTCTTTCTCTTTCTTTCTCTCTCTTTCTCTCTTTTTCTTTCCTTCTCTCTCTTCTTTCTTTCTTTCTTTCTTTCTTTCTCTTTCTTTCTCTCTCTCTCTCCCTTCCTTCCTTCCTTCCTTCCTTCCTTCCTTCCTTCCTTCCTTCCTTCCTTCCTTAGTCTATGTCAACACCCACTGAGGAAGAATCTGATCCCTTCTGTCTTCCTTTCAGGTAATGTACTGTCTGGGATTGTAGTCTATTTCTCGCCCACGCTTTTCCGGGTGATCCGTTTAGTACGGATTGGACGAATCCTTCGGCTTATTCGATCCGCTCGAGGAATCCGGACCCTCCTTTTTGCCCTGATGATGTCTCTCCCTGCTCTGTTCAACATTGGCCTCCTGCTTTTTCTGGTGATGTTCATTTATGCCATTTTTGGCATGGCCAACTTCGCATATGTCGTCAGAGAAGCTGGGATTGATGACATGTTTAACTTTGAAACTTTTGGGAACAGCATGCTCTGCCTCTTCCAGATCACAACTTCTGCTGGCTGGGATGGGCTCCTCAGCCCCATTTTGAACACCGGACCGCCATTTTGTAATCCAAAGCTCAACGTTCCTTCGATGTCTTCTAAAGGAGATTGTGGAAACCCTGCAATGGGGATCATCTTCTTCGTGACTTACATCATTATATCTTTTCTCATTGTTGTGAACATGTACATCGCTATCATTCTGGAGAACTTCAACGTGGCCACAGAAGAAAGCACCGAGCCTTTAGGGGACGATGACTTTGAAATATTTTACGAGGTATGGGAGAAGTTTGACCCCAAGGCAACCCAATTTATTTCATATTCCGAGCTGTCCGACTTTGCACACGCTTTAGTGGATCCCTTGCGCATCCCTAAGCCAAACAGACTTGAGTTGATCGCAATGGATCTTCCCATGGTCAGTGAAGACAGAATCCACTGCTTGGACATTCTCTTTGCTTTCACCAAAAGGGTTCTGGGGGACTCTGGAGAGATGGACATACTCAAGCAACAGATGGAGGAAAAGTTCATGGCTGCTAACCCATCCAGGACTTCCCACGAACCAATCACCACCACCCTCCGACGTAAGTATGAGGAAGCTTCAGCTATGATCATCCAGAGAGCCTTTCGAAGTCATTTGCTTCAGCGTTCCCTGAAGCAGGCCTCCTTCCTACACCGTCACCAAAACTCCGATGGTGACATCCTGGAAGAGGATGCTCCAGAAAAGGGAGGCCTCATTGCCTTTTTGATGAATGAAACTTATATCCGACATCTGGAAGAGTCTCAAACGCCATCCTTGGAGTCTATCCCTCCTCCTTACCACAGTGTTGCAGGAGACCAGGAGGGTGATGGTGAAGACCACGAGGGAGGGAGTGAACAGAAAAGGGCAGAATCTTCTAAGAGTGACGGGCTTAGAGGGGGTCGACTGTTTCCTGACAAAGGCAAGAAATCCAATGTTTAAACAAGGACCTCTGAGCATAGTATTAAAATAAAGATAAGATGGGACACATACTGAGAATAACTCTTAGTTATCTTAGTTATCTAAGAGTTGTTTATCTAACATTAAAACATTTAATATTTTGACCATATTAGGTTTCTGGAAGTATGACAGCAAGATGTTACAAACCGTATTTCTAATTGATCTATTGGGAATCTGGTGGTCGAGCTGAGATTGTAATTTCCTGGCTACCACTAAACTAAAGTTCAGCTGCTTTAGTTCAGTTCAGCATGGATCCGGCTGGCAATCATAGAACTTTCTCAAATGTTTTAATTTCTGATCAGCTTCCGACTCATAGTTATGACTCTCTAGAACTCCTAACCAAGGAACAGTTCTGATACAGAAAGACACAAGCTATGACTATCATAACCACCTTTGGACACTTGAGTTCTACACAGTTTTGAATGATAGTTCCCCATACTTTTTTTGTCTTCAGTGAAAAAAAAAAAATCTACGTCGGGTCTTTTGACAACAAGAAAACTTTTCAATTCTCAGTGTCCTTCTTTTGCATCTATTTGTGGTAACTATGTGGTAAGATGGACGGCTAATAAATTCTGCCAATAAAATAAATAAATTTGGGAAAAGGCACACTTATGAAAGAGAAATCTCCAGGAAGACAACTAAGGTCAGCCAGATTGCTGCCCTGGAAGGCTTTTATCTCAGAATGAGTCTAAAAGAGTAATCTTGTGGACTGAAATGAAATAATTTTGAATGGAGTTAGCAAAGGACAGACAGACTTGCCATTTATTTACAGACCCTCATTTACCGGTTATGCAACGCTGCAGCCTAATTGCTGATTTAAAATTGATATGTAAAATGCTGTCATTATTATTGCTGCTCTGATCATTTTCATTTTATGTTATATGGGTAATAAAATGTAACGGCTCTTTACAGAACAGCAAATATCAATCAATGATAATTAACTTCCCCAGGCACATTTTAATTTTAGTGTTCTCCTTTTATGACCAATATAGATTGCATGATTTTACTGACGGGATACTTCTACTGGAAATGACAAATATACAGGCTAATATGGCAAACGTATCTTAAATCATCATGGCATGTATATCAAGTATTGTAGACATGTTACTGCCATTGCTATGAAACAATAAACATACCAACAATCAAACTTGTATTGTGTAGCCAAAACTAACTCTCCAGAAGCATTTTGTAGCAGTCAATAGCTTTTTGTGTTTTTTTTTAACTCAATATTTTAATACTATTTTAACTATCTTTGATAGCTAAGCAGGTTTTATCTTGTATTGACAGTCTTCGATTTAATGACCACAGTTGGGCGCCAGAATTTCTGTTGCTAAGCAAGGCAGCTGTTAAGTGAATCACACCTGATTTTATGACCTTTTTGCCATGGTTTTTAAATGAACCATGCAATCTTTCAACAAATCCGGCTTCCCAGTTGGGAAGGTTGAAAATGGCGATCACCTGATGCCCCCGGACGGGTGCATAATGTTTATTTTCAATAGAAGAGAACTTCTGTAGTTTACAATTGAACTGTGGGGTCCTTGGTGCTCTCTGAGATCAGTTGTCTATTTGTAGACATTTCATTACCCAGCTAGGTAGCATCATCAGGAAACTGATAAGAATCTAAGCAAAGAATCAAGCTTTCGGAGCACCAAACACTCCACAGTTATGTTATTTTATATGGTTCGTGAACAGTTGGAAATGGAGAGATAAAGAAAAAAAAATACGTTGAATCACTCACAGATTGATGGAATGGAAGGTTTTTTTTTTATCTCTCCTCTCTGGAGCCTTGACTGGTTTTTCCGTTCAGAAATTGTCAGCCAGATTTCCTAGGCATCTGCCTTCTTTTTAACATCCCTTTTGTTTGTTTTTTTGTACCTTAAGAACCAGTTTCTGTTTCACTGATCAGCAGGTGGGACTCCCTCATTTCTTATGCACCCATCTGCCATAAAAATTGTTGAATTATCTAGGTAAACATCAAGAGAAACATGAAGGATTTTTCAGAATAATTGCATGCTGTATGAGACGGTGCTTGTTAGTGTTGAAGCACATCACATGAAATGTTTATATGTGGGTCTGTGTGTGCGTCTCTCATTTGTTATTCTGTCTACAACAACAGTTCAAATAATGTTCTGCCTAATTTCTTTGCTGTTTTCTCACGGTGCAGACTTTCTGCTTCCTCAAACTGAAGTAATTGTTTAAAACTCCCCTAAAAGGCTTGAGTTCTTTCCTATCCTAGATTTGACTTACATACAAGTATCCAGAAATTCTGGAAGTTATACAGGCAATCCTCAACTTACGACCATAATTGAGCACAAAATTTCAGTTGCTAAGTGAGACAGTTGTTAAAAGTGAGTTTTGCCCCACTTTACAACCTTTCTTGCCACCGTTGTTAAGTGAATCACTGCAATTAACAAGTTAGTGACACGGTCGTTAGGTGAATCTGGCTTCCCCATTGACTTTGCTTGTCAAGGTTGCAAAAGGGGATCATGTGACCCCGGGACACTGAGACCGTCATAAATATGAGCCGGTTGCCAAGTGTCTGAATTTTGATCACATGACCAAAGGTCGTAAGTGTGAAAAATGGTCATAAGACACTTTTTCCAGTGCTGTGGTAACTGGGCGGTCACTAAATGAATGGTTGTATGTCAAAGATTACTTGTAATAATAATAATAAAGTTGGAAGGGACCTTGGAGGTCATCTAGTCCAACCCCCTGCTCAGGCAGGAAACCCTATACCATTTCGGACAAATGGCTGTCCAGTCTCTTCTTAAAAACCTCCAGTGTTGGAGCATTCACAGCTTCTGGAGGCAGGTTGTTCCACTGGTTAATTGTTCTAACAGTCAGGAAGTTTCTCCTTAGTTCTAGGTTGCTTCTCTCCTTGATTAGTTTCCACCCGTTGCTTCTTGTCCTGCCTTCAGGCACCTTGGAAAATAGCTTGACTCCCTCTTCTTTGTGGCAGCCCCTGAGATATTGGAACACTGCTATCATGTCCCCCCTCGTCCTTCTCTTCATTAAACTAGACATAGTTGAAGTTGAAGAGAAGGCCTCCATCAGCAAATGGGTAGATGGTATGGAATATCTGATCCTAGCTAAATAAATGTTTGTATGAATTACCAGGTGCAATAGCACTAATTTGCACATACGTGGAAGATCTTTGTGTAGTCTGGCACTTGTTTCCAAGGAAAATAATTATTTCACAATGCAACAGAAAGATTCGGTGTGCTTTTTCCCATTAAAATACATTTTTCCAAGAATTTGAGCATGCTTACCAGCAGAAGTCTAAAAATGCAAGGTTGCTGGTATGGATTTACTCTCAGTATATGCTATGCTTGGTAAATGACTCCTAAAATGGCTTTCTTCTTTTTTATATAGCGCAGTTTAAATATTGAAATAATAATGCTAATGGGTTTATATGTAGGCACAGAACAACGGAGCTGGAAAGGACCTTGGAGGTCTTCTAGTCTAACCCACTGATCAAGCAGGAAAATCTATACCATTTCAGACAAATGTTGTCCAATCCCTTCTTAAAAACTTCCAGTGTTGGAGCATTCACAACTTCTGGAGGCAGATTGTTCCACTGGTTAATTGTTCTAACTGTCAGGAAATTTCTCCTTAATTCTAGGTTGCTTCTCTTCTTGACTAGTTTCCATCCGTTGCTTCTTGTCCTGCCTTCAGGCGCTTTGGAGAATAGCTTGACTCCCTCTTCTTTGGGGCAGCCCCTGAGATATTGGAAGACTGCTATCATGTCCCCCCTCGTCCTTCTCTTCATTAAACTAGACCAGGGGTAGGCAACCTTGGCTCTTTTATGACTCGTGGACTTCAACTCCCAGAATTCCTGAGCCAGCCCAGGTTGCCTACCCCTGAACTAGACATATCCAATTCCTGCAATTCCAGTTCTTTATATGTTTTAGCCTCTGGTTCCTGTAATCATCTTTGTTGCTCTTCTCTGTACTCTTTCTAGAATTATCCCGTGGCCATACCAAGGCCTTGTAAAGCGGTACTAAGACTTCACGTGATCTTGATTCTCTCCCTCTGCTAAAGCAGCCTAGGACTGCATTGGCCCTCTTAACGGCTGCAGCACACGGCTGGTGCATAACCCAACACTTGGAATTCTACAGATAGTCTTCAACTAATGAACACAGTTGGGGCCAGAATTTCCACTGCTAAGCAAGGCAGTTGTTAAGTAAATCGCACCCAAGTCTGCGACCTTTCTTAATGTGGTTATTAAGCGAATCGCTTCAGCTGGTAAGTGAATCTGGCTTTCCGCATTCGCTTTCCTGGTCAGACGTCAGCCAGCAAGGTCATAAATGATGATCACATGGGATGCTGCAACTGTTGTAAATGCATGTCTGGCTGCCAGATGTCTGAATATTGATCATGTGACCATGGGATGCTGCAAGGGTCATAAATATATTTTTTTCAGGGATGTAGTAACTTCAAAGGGCTGCGAAATACTGGTTGTCTGGACTACTTTTGTTATGAATCAGAAGTCAGAGTAGAGGTGAAAAAGTCAAAGCAGAAAAAGTCAAACAATTATTTTCCTTGAAAACGAGTTCCTGGCTAGACAAAAAACTTCCACATATGTGCTATTGGTAATTCATGCAAACATTTCTTTAATTTAGGGTTCAACCTAATCATATCCTGCTAATGTTTCTGGACCACATTCTTTGATAGCCCACCATATTCCACCATATTTAGTTAATCAATTAATTATTAATTAGAAGCAAATTAGTCGCTGGGATGCTCTAGGATGCTCTCCATCTCCAGAGTAACAGCTGACAATTGGCACAAATAGGTTATGCAGGTAAATCTGATGAAAAGTTTTGTTATATTGGACTTTTGACAAATCTTCTCCTGTCAAACAAGGAAGGTCATCTGAAGAGAAGACAAAGTGATGTTCTTATCTTTGTTGCGATAATTTAAAATCAGACATTAATATTTATAAAAAGTTTGAAGCAAATGATACTGCTCTGAAGCAGAACTCAAGGCTTTCTAAAGTAAACTTTTCTGATAAGTTGGAGCAAGCAATACAGAGATCCAAAAACGGGAAAGGGATATTTTTTCCTCCATGCAATACAGTAAAACCCCAAAATTTTATTACTAAGCAATAAATCCACTGAGATGAAACTTTGGTCTTGTTGCATGGCCTTAAAATGGCATCAGAGGTTATGCTGCATTTCAGCTTACTAAAATGGTCAACATCTTGCCTAGCTAAATCTCAGCATCTCAGATGTTAGATCTCAACATCCTGCCTAGCCAAGTTTCAGCATCTTGTTGAGACCCTGGAAAGAGCAGAGAAGAGCAACAAAGATAATTAGGGGACTGGAGGCTAAAACATATGAAGTACGATTGCTGGAATTGGGTATGTCTAATTTAATGAAAAGAAGGACTAGGGGTGACAAGATGGCAGTGATCCAATATTTGAGGGGCTGCCACAAAGAATAAGGGGGTCAACCTATTCTCCAAAGCACCTGAAGGCAGGACAAGAAGCAACAGATGGAAACTAATCGAGGAGAGAAGCAATCTAGAAATAAGGAGAAATTTCCTGACAGTGAGAACAATAAACCAGTGGAATGAGTTGCCTCCAAACGTTGTGGGTGCTCCATCACTGGAGGCTGGACTGGACAGCCATTTGTCTGAAATGGTATAGGGTCTCCTGCTTGAGCAGGGGGTTGGACTAGAAGACCTCCAAGGTCCCTTCCAACTTTGTTATTCTGTATTCTACTCTGTAGCTAAGATCAAATGATTCTACCGATGTATGTTGTGTGTCAAAAAAAAAAAAAAAAAAGCAAGGCAGCAGCTGCAACTATCTGATCAAGGTCCCCTGTTTTTATGAGCATTATAACACTCGGGAGATGGGTTTTAACTCACACGGTCAAGGACACCCTCTTGACATTTTTTAACCTCTTGTGAATGTTCCTGACTGAGAACATCCTGCCCGTTCTCAGTATCCTGTATTTCCAACTCTTGAATATGTTAATAAAACTCCAAGTAAAATAAATACAACACAGGTAGTTCTTGACTTATGACCAAAAATGGGACTGGGCTTTTCATGGCTAGGCAAGACAGTTGTTACTGTTTATGACCTTTTTTTTTTTTTTTTGGCCATGGTTCTTGAGTGAATCGCTGCAGTTTTTTTTTTTTTAAATTTACTATTAAATGTCTATGATACCCATCTCATTGATACAACAATTCTGGGCAGCTTACAATATAGTAGAAAATTAAAAAGTGCTTCAAAAAAACCAATTAAAATTAGTTGAAGTCTACAAGTTCCCAAATTAGGAGACCCCTGTTGTCACTTTGAACAATCATTAAACAAAGAGTTGTAAGTCAAGGACTATTTATCTATGGAGATACTCAGCCATCCAGGTCATAGTTATCCTGGAGATGCTTTTTCATGAGGCAACTGGAACAACAAAGTCCAGTTCCCTCATGAAAAGGCATCTTAGGGATAATCAAGGACTACTTGCATTTAGCTAGTTAGAAGATAATTGGCACTGAAGCAGAAAGAGAACATCTCTACATAGGCTTACTAAGGTTTGTTTGATCTACATCAGGAATAGAATAGAATAGAATAGAGCTGGAAGGGACCCTAGAGGTCTTCTAGTCCAGCCCCCTGCTCAAGCAGGAGAACCTACGCCATCTCAGACAGGTGATTGTCTAGTCTTTTCTTAAAAATCTCCAGTGATGGAGCGCCCACAATTTCTGGAGGCAAGCTGTTCCACTGGTTTATTGTCCTCACTGTCAGGAAGTTTCTCCTTAATTCCAGGTTGCTTCTCTCCTTGGTTAGTTTCCAACCATTGTTTCTCGTCCTTCCCTCTGGTGCTCTAGTGAACAACCTGGCCCCCTCTGCCTTGTGGCAGCCCCTCAGATACTGGAATACTGCTATCATGTCTCCCCTATTTCTTCTTTTCTTTAGATTAGCCAAACCCAAGTCCTGCAGCCGTTCTTTGTATGTTTTAGCCTCCAGGCCTTTGATCATCTTAGTTGCTCTTCTCTGATTTTTTTCCCAAACTCTCAACATCTTTTTTGTGATATGGTGACCAAAATTGGCTGCAGTATTCCAGGTGTGGTCTTACTAGGGCTTTGTAAAGCAGTACTAGTACTTCACGTGATCTTGATTCTATGCCTCTGTTTATACAACTCAGGATTGTATTAGTTTTTTTGGTTGCTGCTGCACACTGCTGGCTCATAGTCAAGTGATCGTCCACTAGGACTCCAAGGTCCCTCTCACAGTTACTGTTTTTAAGCCAGGTCTTGCCCAATCTGTATTCGTGCCTTTGGTTTTTCCTGCCTAAGTGTAAGACTTTGCTTTTCTCCACGTTGAAACTCATTTTGTTGGATAGGGCCCATTGTTTGAGTTTGTCAAGATCTTTTTGGATCCTGATTTTGTCTTTTGGGGTGTTGGCTACTCCTGACAGCTTGATGTCATCTGCAGATTTGATGAGTTCCCCTTCAATTCCTTCATCTAAGTCTTTAATGAAGATAGTGAAGAGTACTGGGTCTAAGACGGAACCTTGTGGTACCCCACTGCTTACTTCTCTCCATGTGGACTACTTGTTGAGTATGGTTTGTCAGCCAGCTACAGATCCATCTGGTGGTGATGTCTCCAAACTTGGCAACTTTAACTTGTGGATTCACACTTCCAGAGTTTCTCAGTCAGCCATGCTAGCTGGGAATTCTGGGAGTTGATGTCCAAAAATCTTTAAGTTATCAAGTTTGGAGACTCCTGATCTGCAGTATCTTGGACTGCGATGGTTTTGGAACAAAACCTATTCCATCCTCAAAATCAGGCACTAAGATATCAATTTGTCCCTGTCAAGCACATTTCCACTTTCTATATGCTGGCTTATGATCTGGTTTACATTCAGATAGATTACAGTCGGAAATCTAATTGTTTTCCAAAGAACATTTAATAGAGTTCATGATATAAAGCAGTTTGGCTTTATCTTCAACTGCTAGATTGAAACATCCAACCAAAAAACGGCACAAAAGAAAGAAGTGGTCACTGTAACACAACTTTAAGTGGTGAACAGTGGCAGAAAATATGCTGGAGGAGGACAGAGGGGAAAAATACTTTTTCTGAACAGCTACCCATGTTGTTAATTGGGGTGGTACTGAGATGTACAGAACTCTCGAATACACAATAATTAGCAATAATTAACCTGTGAAACCACTTGGCTGCATTTACACTCCCCCGAGAGCTAGATTTATTCAGAAAATTAAGTCATAGAGATATGAGAATGCTTTGAGAAACATTGCAAGTATGCTTAAGAAGCACAATAAAACTATCAGCAGAGAATATAGAGGTAGTCTGAGAGGTAATGCAGATGTGCTTCACGCCTCCCTTCAAATGGTTCAGAAAAACCACAAACCTGAGTGAAGCCAAAAAGCTGTGCTGTGTAATCAAAGCCCTACAAGTATGGCCGCCATCTTGACTTTTTTGACCTTTATGGATAGTCCTGCTCTGTCTAATGTAAGGAACGCTAGATAATTTATTTGCTATTTGTCTAGGTTTGGGGGCAGTGGTAGGAAAATGGTTGTGTCCTGCCTATTCATAAAACGTATAGCACCTAGAATATCAGAGTTGGAACGGACCTTGCAGGCCTTCTAGTTCATCCCTATGCTGAAGCAGGAGACCCTATCATTCCTGGCTGTCATTCAGTTCAAACCCACAAACCTGATGATCCCTTCTTATCTAATCTGGATTGCCATCACTGTCGTCTTATCAAAATATTAGGCTGTCAAATCCGTCACCAGTCATAAAACCTTCATCTCGAGCTTGTTGGGAAGATCTGGCTGGGTTGGAGGAAAAAAATGATGTACACAGCCCCAAGAAATTATAAAGAGGGGTGGTCTGTAAGAAACAGATAAATAGATTTCATCCATTTGTATTATGGAACAAAATAATATTAAAGCAGGAATTTAAGTGGGGATTTAAAAAAGAAAACTTAGAAAAAGATGCCAGTGGAGAGATAAAGGGGAAAAGAGAGGATTAAAAGAAATAATTACCAGGAGCACAAAAGATAATTAAATTAAACACGTGAGTTGCAATGTTTGATTGACCCTCGACGCGTCACGTGCTACAATAGAGTTGACTCTTGCATGGACTAATGTATGCACCAGCCATTCAAGACTGTTAGATATTCTTCTTCTTCTTCTGCCATATCCGTTATCGGACGTTGGCGATCACGGTTTTATCAGCAGCCGCACGAAAAAGTGCTGCTGAGTTTTGTCCAAACCAGTCCCTTAGATTTTGAAGCCATGATGTTCTTCTTCTGCCTGGACCTCGTTTGCCTTCAATCTTTCCCTGGAGGATTAAATGGAGTATGCCGTATTTTTCTGGGTGTCGCATCACATGTCCAAAATATTTTAACTTTCGTTTTTTAATTGTTTTGATGATTTCCCTTGGCTTTCCCAGGTGGCTTATCACCCCCGCATTTCTGATCTTGTCAACCCAGCTTATACGTAACAGCTGCCTGTAAATCCACATTTCAAATGCTTCTAGTCTCTTCAGGTGGCCTTCTGTCAGAGACCAACTCTCTACTCCAGTGATGGCGAACCTTTTAGAGACCGAGTGCCCAAACTGCAACCCAAAACCCACTTATTTATCTCCAGGTGCCAGGTGGGCGTGGTTGTGGTGGTCATGGCAGACTGGCTAAGGTGGGCTAAGGAGGGACGCCTGTGGGGGCTGGGCAGGGTTGTGGGAGATCCAGGGGGTCTCTGGCAGGTGGGGCGGTGGGCAGGAGGCTCGTCCTGCGGGGTGAGGCGAGGTGAGGCGAGGGTGCCAATGGCGGGGGTGCCATTGTTGCAGGGCAAGGCGAGGCAGGGGCCGGGGCGGCTGCTGCCTGACACCATCGACCCCCACACACAGAGGCCAGCGAGCGCATGGGGGCCGACAGTGTCTGTCAGCAGCCACAGCCTGCCGGCCCCTCGACCGGCGCACTCTGGGGCTCCGCAACCCACCGCCAGCAGTTCAGAGAAGCCGCCTCTGAGCTGGACGGCCGGCCAACAGCTGAGGAGGCGATGCAGTGGGTCGTGCCCGGGAAAAGGAGAGCATGCGAGGCCAGGAGGGATGGGATGGGGGGAGGGAAACCAGCCGTGCTGGGATGCATCCGGCCACGTGGGACCTCGGCGAGTTAGCGGGCGGCTGGTTAAAGAGGGACGGTTGCCATCTCCGGGGCATGGTGCATGTGCCCGCAGAGAGAGCTCTGAGTGCCACCTCTGGCACGCGTGCCATAGGTTCGCCACCACTGCTCTACTCCATAGAGCAGGATAGAAAAAATATAGCATCTGACAAGCCTTATTAGCTATTAGAAAGCGTAATATTCAATTTAGCCAGCAGAGGGCGGTATTGCCTTAACTGTGAAGCTAATACCGCTATCTTGTTTCGCCAGTCTTCATAAGTTGGACCGCAGATTTGGGAAATCAAGCCAACACTAATTTCCAGATGTGCAGTTGCATCCAACACATCTGGAGAATACCTGCTTGGGGCAAAAGCTATTCTGGTCTGTGCGATTCTGCAAATAGCAAGAAAAATTATTGAAAGTTGGAGGGGGGGGGAGGGTATGTGACCGTTTTATGATCCATGTCAACCCTTAGAATGGCTGGGAAATCATTTTGCCCCTTGAGCTCAACCCCAGCATTGGAGAAGGATGTTAGGATGCCAAAACTATGATCTGCTGTGCAGAGCTGTGCCCAAGAAGTCAGTAAAATAGTGTTTTCCGAACATGGCAACTTTAAGATGGGTGGACTTCAACACCCAGAATTCTGCAGTCAGTATGTCTGGCTGGGGAATTCTGGGAGTTGAAGTCCACCCATCTTAAAGTTCCCATCTGCAGTAAATGAAGCATATGTGATCTTGCAGATTGGAAGGCCATCTGAATGACAAGTTTTCAACCAGCCTTAGTTGAAAGGAGCCCTCAGCCCAGCTAAACGGTTGTTAAGTGAGTTTGGCCCCATTTTATTACCTTTCTTGCCACAGTTGTTAAATGAATCAATTCAGTTGTTAAGCTAGTAGTTGCAGCATCCCCGGGGTCATGTGATCGCGTTTGGCGACTTTCTGACAGTCAATGGGGAAGCCAGATTCACTTAACAACCGTGTCCCCAACTTAACAACTGCAGTCATTCACTTAAACAATTTTGTGCCAAGAAAGGTTGTAAAATGGGGTAAAACTCACTTAACAACTGCCTTGCTTAGCAATGGAAATGTTGGGCTCAGTTATCGTCGTACGTGGAGGACTATCTGTATTGCTCTTTGACTTGTCCAACGATAGACAGCCTTTTCCCCAATTCCTCTAATTTATTTTATTCTTATTTATTCATCACATTTAGAGACCGTCCATCTGCCTCACAGAGGGGCCCTGGGCGGTGTACAAATAAAACACCAGTTTGTGAGTGTCACCCTGGCTTCAAGTCAATTGCAGGAGCCGTGGGATGGCTCTCTTCCAGCCCCAAATGTGGGTGATCTCTCTTATTAGCTTCTCCGATACAAATGGCTCATTACCGTCCCTTGAGGAGAGATTGTTCCTGGGTTTTAATTAACAGAATAAGGCTTAAATAACCGTATCATATCTCCCTGGAGATGCCATGAAAGAAGGCTATAGTTTCCCCATCCGTCTTATCGCAACAACAGAAAGCAAACCACGAGCGAGAAAGGAGGTCACCTTGCCTGGTTGCGTTTCCCTCTTTGGTTCCACATTTTTCAGCACAAGGTGCATTTGAAGTAGCAACAGAAAGGAAGGAGGCGAGAACTGTTCCAGAAGTGTCACAAATGATTTATTATTATCCAATGATTTATTTCTGCCCTCCCCCTTATGCTACGAAACAAAACTTTCATGGGGGGGGGCGAGACAGCTCTCTGATCAGCACCCTGTGAAAGTAAACTCGACATTTTGCGCTGTTCAGTTCTCTCTGCGGGTTTGCATTTGATAAAAACTGCGGGGTTCAAATTTGTTTGTTTGTTTGTTTCCATTCCATTGCTATAGCTGCTCAACTCAGCGAAGTGATTCTAGGCCAGAGGCCCCTAACCTTTCGGGCACCAGGGACCGGTTATGTGGAGAGAGGTTTTTCCGTGGACCGGAGGGTGCGTGGTTTTGTGTGCTGCCTGCATCCTGTGGATGGGGCTTTCCTTGTTTGTGTGGACCAGTTGCTGGCATGCCAAGGCCCGGTACTGATCCACGGACTGGGGGTTAGGGAACCCTGTTCTAGGCGTCTTAAAAACTAAAATTACAAAACAATTAAAAAACATTAAAACAACAGAAAAACATCCACAAAATGAATAAGAACAAACAACAACTGTAATGCTTAATCAATTCATAGTAGTACAGCCAAGAAGCAGGGCCCTTAACCCATTCTGAGCCCCAGGCACGGATACAGGCAGCCAAGTTTTTACAGCCTTGTGAAAGGCCAGCAGTGCCTTAACCTCTGAGAGGAGACTATTCCATCCCGGAGGGGCCACAGCAGAGAAGGCCCGCCCTCTCGTTCCTGCCAGTCAACACAACACTCTTTGGCTGATGGGATCTGCAGCATTGCCAATCTGCTGGATCAAATGGGATGGGTAGATACTCTTGGAAAAAGACAGTCCCTCTTGTAACTTGGTCCCAACCCCTGCAAGGCTTTACAGGTGACAACCAGCCCCTTGCATTGCACCTGGAAACACATCAGCAGCCAATGCAGCTTGTGGAATAGTGGTGTTACCTATGCTGTGTAGCCAGCACTGTTTGTTATCCATGTAGTCACATTTTTGCACCAGTTGGATGAGATAGAAGAGAGAGGAGGGAGGCGGAGGAAGGACGAGGAGGGCGATGAAGGAGGCGGAGGAGGAGGAGGATAAAGATGGTGCAAAGTGGAAGGCATTGGCTCTCATCTGTCGATTCAGGTTCAAGTTCCCCTCGCCAAAAAACTCCTTGGATTACCATGGGTTAAAGCCTCTTCTTGGCCAAATCACTTGTGGTGAAACGGGAAGAAGAACATAACGCCCATTTGCTCCCCTGAATAAAGGTGGGACATAACTCTAACACTTTGTGAACCAAATCAAGAAACACACTAATAAGAAAATAATTTATGGCAGAAAGGCACCTAGGAATGTTTCCCATATAATATTGCCAGACAATGCTTCAAGGACTCTACTCTATCTATCTATCATCTTATCTATCTATCTATCTATCTATCTATTCTGTCTTCTATCTATCTATCTATCTATCTATCTATCTATCTATCTATCTATCTATTCTATCTATCTATCTATCTATATATCTACTACCTACCTACTACCTCCTACTACCTACCTACCTACCTACCTACCTACCTACCTACCTACCTATCTATCTATCTATCTATCTATCTATCTATCTATCTATCTATCTATCTATCTATCTATCTATCTATCTATCTATCTATCTATCTAGGATGGTTTCCCCCCCCCAGATAAATTGTATGTTCAAATTTTCTACCCACAAATTTGGTGTAGAAGATTGAAAAAAATTATCTTCTGCCTGAATTAAGTCTAGTTTCCCTATGAAAAGCGAGCTGGTAGTTTTAGAAAAAAAAGTCCCTTTGGCTGCAATCTTGGGTAAGCTGAACTCAGCTCAGGATTACATCTGATTGATTGATTGATTACATGCCATCAAGTTGTTGTCAACTGTTGGCAACCACATAGATTTTCCCCATGAGGGATTATAGCTAAGGGTTTATATAATTCACTTTGTTTTTAAATCTAGCATGGGAACCAGTATATTCACCAAGACCTTTCAGTCCTATCTCTATTAGCCCACTTTTGCTTCTGATGCCCATACCAGCTTATTTAGGTTTTTTTTTTTTTTTTTTTTTTAGCAAAATTGTTTATCATTACCTACCTCTGGGAGGATTAGACTTAGAATTTCCTGATGGCCCTCTGTCTAAAGACTAAGTCTGCTGATCTTTTCAAGATCAGACAAGTTCTGTTAATTGTGTTTGTTTCTTTGCTTGCTTCTTCACTTTATTATTTTTATAAATAACTCAAGGAGGCAGGCATATCTAATACTCCTCCTGTTTCCCCTATAACAGGGGTAGGCAACCTTGGCTCTTTTATGACTGGTGGACTTCAACTCCCAGAATTCCTGAGCCAGCCATGCTGAGGGGACAGGGAGAAGTTTCCAAGCTGAGCCATGCTGGCTCAGGAATTCTGGGAGTTGAAGTCCACGAGTCATAAAAGAGCCAAGGTTGCCTAGCCCTGCCCTATAACAACCCTGTGAGGGAGGAGGGTTAGATGGTTAAGAGGAGGGGCTAATGCACCCCAGCCTACTGATTACTCAAGCAAAAAACAGATATATTTTATTTACTTATATTTATCCCATCCTTATTATTTTTACAAAAAACTCAAGGTGGAGAACATATCCTATATATATATATACTGGTCATTAGCAGCAACTTCTAATCTTAACAACTAGACCAAATTACAGGTGGCCTTTCTTGGTGATTTTCTTTGCCGTTCAAGTATTAACTCGGACTGAGGCTGCTTATCTTTACCAGACTCAGACGAAATATGCCTGTCAATATCAGTGAATTTGATGACCATATAGAAAGCATGTGGGTGCAAGAAATAAAACAAAGAAACACCACCACCACCACCACACAAACACACCTCATTCTGGTTTGATAAGACCTGTGGACTCCTTTGCTCAGAATTATCCTGAGAATAAGTCAGAAAACTGGGCCAGGTGCAGAAAAGGTTAATCAGGAAATTCAGGGAACTTAGACAATAATTTTATGGAGGGGAAAAAAAGCAAGGAATTGGAAATGCCTTTTTTGGAATGGGGTGGGGGGATGGGGAGAGAAGAGAGTCCTATTCAAGGACAGGCAGTCCTTCACTTACGACCGCAATTGGGACCAGAATTTCCGTTCCTAAGCAAGGTGGATGTTAAGTGAATTGTGCTTGACTTTACAACCTTTATAATAAAAACAACAACAACAACAACAACAACAACAACAACAACAACAACAACAACAACAACAACAATAATAACAATAATAATAATAATAATAATAATAATAATAATAATAATAATAATA
>JALGBA010002256.1:0-101133 GCA_023970755.1 Azemiops feae | reverse complement strand
ACTAGAACTCACCGTCTCCTGGTGATTGGCCCAAAGTCACCCAGCCGCCTTTCATACCTAAGGCGGGACTAGAACTCACCGTCTCCTGCTGATTGGCCCAGAGTCACCCAGACGGCTTTCATGCCTAAGGCGGGACTAGAACTCACCGTCTCCTGGTGATTGGTCCAGAGTCACCCAGCTGGCTTTGATGCCTAGGTGGGACTAGAACTCACCGTCTCCTGGTGATTGGCCCAGAGTCACCCAGCCGGCCTTCATGCCTAAGGCGGGACTAGAACTCACCGTCTCCTGGTGATTGGCCCAAAGTCACCCAACCGGCTTTCATGCCTACGGCCGGACTAGAATTCTCCGTCTCCTGGTGATAGGCCCAAAGTCACCCAGCCGGCTTTCATGCCTAAGGCGGGACTAGAACTCACCGTCTCCTGGTGATTGGCCCAAAGTCACCCAGACGGCTTTCATGCCTAAGGCGGGACTAGAACTCACCGTCTCCTGGTGATTGGCCCAAAGTCACCCAGCCAGCTTTCATGCCTAAGGCGGGACTAGAACTCACCGTCTCCTGGTGATTGGTCCAGAGTCATCCAGCAGGCTTTCATGGCTAAGGCGGGACTAGAACTCACCGTCTCCTGGTGATTGGCCCAAAGTCACCCAGCCACCTTTCGTGCCAAAGGTGAAACTAGAACTCACCGCCTCCTGATGATTGGCCCATAGTCACCCAGTTAATTTTCACGCCTGAGGCAGTGCTAGAACTTCCCATCTCTGGGTGATTGGCCGAAAGTCACCCAGTCACCTTTTGTCCCAACGGTGAAACTAGAACTCACCGCCTCCTGGTGATTCCTTCCTTGTAACTCAGCAGGCTTTCACACCTAAGGCGGGACTAGAACTCTCCGACGCCTGGTGATTGGCCGAGTCACCTCACCCGGCCAGCTTTCATGTCTAAGGTGGGACTAAAACTCACCGTGTCCTGGTGATTGGCCCAAAGTCACCCGGCCACCTTTCATGCCAAAGGTGAAACTAGAACTCGCCGCCTCCTGGTGATTCCTTCCTTGTAACTCAGCAGGCTTTCACGCCGAAGGCGGGACTCGAACTCGCCTTTGCCTGCTTTTTTTCAACCAGCACCTTCACCCCTTGGCTCGTTTATATCACAGCTCGGGGGGGAGGGGGGCGGGAAACAGGTGTGTCTCTCGACGGCCACTTGACCCCCCCCCCGAACGCACAACGACGGGAGATCCCGTGCCAGATGACTTAAGGCCTCCTACTCCAAGGTTACTTACACCTTGGCACCCGTCCGCCACCCTCGTGAACGGGGGAGGAAAAAAAATAAAATAAACGCAGGGGGTTGTAATCCACACCCAGGGCTCTGCCTGGGCCTGCACCTGCGTCTTTGTCCTTCCGAGTTTCCCAGCCGAACAAAAGTGTGTTCCTTTGTCCCGGTTCCCCCTCCCAAGAGAAGAACATTGTGTAGGAAGGAACATTCAGTGGTCCTCAGCCAGAGAACGTACCAGCCGCGTGTCGGGTCATAAAAAGGAGGCGTGCTGGTCCTGAGGACCACATCAGCTTCGGCGGTCCAGCGCAGAAGACACAAGGATGGAGGGCTGCTTCGGGAAGGCCTTGCTCTTGATGGGCGCTCTTTCGGCCTCTGGGACCTTCTCGCTTCCGCACCAGCCCCTGACCTACGACCAGGCGGTGGGCCTTGCCGTGGCCGTCTACAACAGCAAAGCAGGAGAAGACTGCGTCTACCAGCTCCTGGAGGCTCTCGCTGAGCCCGGATGGGTACGTCACCTTCCATTCGGGTCCAGAGTGGGCTCGTTTAGAACCTTTGCAGAGAAGATTCCCCCTCTGGTGGGCAGCGGTTCTGAGACGGCCGGTAATCCAATCCATCCTGTTCTCCTAGCATTGGAGATCTTCTAGAGTTTCATCTAGGATCCGTCAGGATGAGAATAGGATAGGATAGGATAGGACACAGAATAGAATAGAATAGAATAGAATAGAATAGAATAGAATAGAATAGAATAGAATAGAATAGAATAGAATAGAATAGAATAGAATAGAATTATGAAAGAATAGAAATAGAATAGAACAGAACAGAACAGAATAGAAGGGTAGGATAGGATAGGATAGGATAGGATAGGATAGGATAGGATAGGATAGGATAGGAGAATAGAACGACAGAACAGAACAGAACAAAATAGAACAGAATAGAATAGAACAGAATAGAATAGAATAGAATAGAGATTGGACAGCCATTTGTCTGAAATGGTATAGGGTTTCCTGCCTGAGCAGGGGGTTGGACTAGATGACCTCCAAGGTCTCTTCCAACTATTATTATTGTTGCTATTATTGTTCCTGTTATTGTTATAGTTATAGAACAGAGCAGAGCAGGGCAGGGCAGGGCAGAACAGAACAGAGCAGAACAGAACAGAACAGAGCAGAGCAGAACAGAGCAGAACAGAACAGAATAGAGCTGGAAGAGACCTTGGAGATCTTCTAGTCCAGCCCCCTGCTCAAGCAGGAGGTCCTATACCATCTCAGACAAGTGGCTGTCCAGTCTCTTCTTAAAAACCTCCAGTGATGGAGCGCCCAGGATTTCTGGAGGCAACTTCTGTTCCACTGGTTGATTGTCCTCCCTGTCAGGAAGTTTCTCCTTAGTTCCAGGTTGCTTCTCTCTTTGATCAGTTTCCAACCGTTGTTTCTTGTCCTGCCCTCTGGTGCTTTGGAGAACGACGTGACCCCCTCTTGTTTGTGGCAGCCCCCCAAATACTGGAACCCTGCTATCCTGTCTCCCCTATTTCTTCTTTTCTTTAGACTAGCCAGACCCAAGTCCCGCAGCCGTTCTTCTTCGTATGTTTTAGTCTCCAGGCCTTGGATCCTCTTAGTTGCTCTTCTCTGAATTTTTCTTCAAACTCTCCACGTCTTTTTTTTTTTGTGATACGGTGACCAGAATTGGCTGCCGTATTCCAGGTGTGGCCTCACCAGGGTTTGATAAAGGGGGACTAATTCTCGGTCCTCCGGGTCCTCGTTATCCCAAAGATGCTTGTTGTTGTTTGTTTTTTCCACGAGGCAACTGGACTTTCTTGTTTTTTCTTTTGAAGACGTTTCGCTTCTCCTCCCAGAAGCTTCTTCGGCTCTGACAGGATGGTGTGTGTGTGGGGGGGGGGGGAATGGGAGGATTTATACTCCTAGCGGACAGCTGGTCATTTGCTTTCTTTTGGGGGGGGGTCCTTGAGGCTACTTGGAGGTTTAAACTGTGTCCTTGGGGTCACCTGAGTGGGGCAAAGGGGCGTGGAGCCTTCTTGGAACTGCGGAAAAGACCGTGTTGTAGAGGCGAGATGGAGGATGTGGTATCCCTCCCTCCTCTGTGGGAGAGAGGGCTGTTCAGATTTGACAAACCAGCCACCTTCTCAGTCCAAAAGTTCTGTTCAAAGACAGCAAAGTCCACATTTTGGACAGAGAGGACCACTGGTATAATAATAATAATAATAATAATAATAATAATAATAATAATAATAATAATAATAATAATAATAATAATAATAATAATAATAATAATAATAATAATAATAATAATAATAATAATAATAATAATAATAATAACAACAACAACAACAACAACAACAACAGTAATAGTAATAACAATAGTAGTAATAATAACAATAGTAGTAATAATAACAATAGTAATAATAATAATAATAACAATAGTAATAATAGTAGTAGTAATAGTAATAATAGCAATAGCAATAGCAATAGTAATAACAGTAATAGTAATAGTAATAGCAGTGATAATAATAATAATAATAGCAATAGCAATAATAGTAATAATAGTAGTAGTAATCGTAGTAGTAGTAATAGTAATAATAATAGTAATAGCAATAGCAATAGTAACAACAGTAATAATAATAGTAATAATAATAGTAGTAGTAATAGTAATAGTAATAACAGTAATAGTAATAACAATAGTAATAATAATAGTAGTAGTAGTAATAGTAATAATAACAATAGCAATAATAATAACAACAACAACAACAACAACAGTAATAGTAATAACAACAGTAATAATAATAACAATAGTAATAATAATAACAATAGTAATAATAGTAGTAGTAATAGTAATAATAATAATAGCAACAGCAATAGCAATAATAATAATAGTAATAATACTAATAGTAATAGTAATAGTAATAGTAATAGCAGTGATATAGCAATAATAATAATAGTAATAGCAATAATAGCAGTAGCAGTAGTAGTAATAGTAGTAATAATAATAGTAATAATAGTAATAATAATAGTAACAACAGTAACAGTAACAGTAACAGTAACAACAACAACAACAACAACAACAACAATAATAATGTTGGAAGGGACCATGGAGGTCATCTAGCCCAACCCCCTGCTCAGGCAGGAGACCCTATACCATTTCAGACAAAGGGCTGTCCAGTCTCTTCTTCAAAACTTCCAGTGTTGGAGCACTCACCGCTTCTGGTGGCAAGTAGTTCCACTGGTTAATTATTCTCACTGTCAGGAAGTTTCTCCTCAGTTCTAGATTGCTTCTCTCCTGGATGAGTTTCCATCCGTTGCTTCTCGTCCTGCCTTCAGGCGCTTTGGAGAATAGCTCGACTCCCTCTTCTTTGGGGCAGCCCCTGAGATACTGGAAGACTGCTGTCATGTCCCCCCTCGTCCTTCTCTTCCTTAAACTAGACATACCCAATTCCAGCAACCGTTCCTTGGAAGTTTTAGCCCCCAGTCTGAGTAGAAAAGGGAGGACTTTTTGCTCCTGTGTTCTCTCTCTCCTCCATCGCTCTGTATTGGCGTCTTTGCTGTTTCACCCGGCGGATGTCTTTTATTTCTACTGTCCATGTGTGTAGATATATGGCAATAGAAACCACCATCTAATGCAAACCACTGTTTACCGCATTCACTCCCTGGGTTAGCTCAGCGCCATAAGACTGTCCACGCTTTGACCCGCTCGTTTCAGGATCCCATTTCCGAAAGCCATCCCGAGCTGAACTTCACCATCCGGGAGACCGGGTGCCTGTGGGAAGACGCCGTTTTCGTGGAGGAGTGCGACTTCAAAGAAGATGGGGTAAGGAAACCGGGCGCTTAATATCACCGCTGGCGGGCAGGGCCCTAAAGCTAAAAGATTCTGGTCAAGAATACACACACACGGTTAGAGAAAACGACTAAAAAAAAACATAGAGATTTTAAGTCAGAATTATTTTTGTTAGGCATAATTGTAGGAAATTATGAGAAATATATATCTATATATCTATATCTCTATATATCTATATCTATATCTATATCTATATCTATATCTATATCTATATCTATATCTATATCTATATCTATATCTATATCTATATCTATATCTATATCTATGTTGTTGTTGTTGTTAGTTGCAAAGTCGTGTCTGACCCATCGCGACCCCATGGACAACGTTCCTCCAGGCCTTCCTGTCCTCTGCCATCTTCTGGAGTCCATTGAAGCTCACGCCTACTGCTTCAGTGACTCCATCCAGCCACCTCCTTCTCTGTCGTCCCCTTCTTCTACTGCCCTCCATCTTTCCCAGCATTAGGCTCTTCTCCAGTGAGTCCTTCCTTCTCATTAGGTGGCCAAAGTACCTGAGTTTCAACTTCAGGATCTGGCCTTCTAAGGAGCAGTCAGGGTTGATCTCCTCTAGGACTGACCGGTTTGATCCCCTTGCAGTCCAGGGGACTCGCAGGAGTCTTCTCCAGCACTATATCTATATCTATATCTATATCTATATCTATATCTATATCTATATCTATATCTATATCTATATCTATATCTATATCTATATCTATATCTATCTATCTATCTATCTATCTATCTATCTATCTCTATCTCTATCTCTATCTCTATCTCTATCTCTATCTCTATCTCTATCTCTAGATAGATAGATAGATAGATAGATAGATAGATAGATAGATAGATAGATAGATAGATAGAGAGAGAGAGAGAGAGAGAGAGAGAAATAGAGAGAGATAGAGATAGAGATAGAGATAGAGATAGAGATAGAGATAGAGATAGACAGACAGACAGATAGGGAGAGTTCATTAAAAAATATTTTAGATTGTGCAGAAATGGATGGATTGACACTGAAAATAAAAGAGAAAGAAGATTCGGTATACTTTAGAACAGGGGTCTTCAAACTTGGCCCTTTTATGACTTGTGGACTTCAACTCCCAGAAGGGAACTTGAGGGTGCAGGAGGTTGGACTAGAAGACCTTCGAGGTCCCTTCCAACTCTGTTATTCTATTCTATTCTATTCTATTCTATTCTATTCTATTCTATTCTATTCTATTCTATTCTATTCTATTCTATTCTATTCTATTCTATTCTATTCTATGCTATTCTATAATGTTTTCTATTCTATGCTATGCTATGCTATGCTATGCTATGCTATGCTATGCTATGCTATGCTATGCTGTTCTCTATTCTGTCCTGTCCTGTCCTGTCCTGTCCTGTCTATCCTATCCTATCCTATTCTATTCTATTCTATTCTATTCTATTCTATTCTATTCTATTCTATTCTATTCTATTCTATTCTATTCTATTCTATTCTATTCTATTTACTCTACGCTACTCTACGCTACGCTACGCTACGCTACATTATGTTCTCTATTCTATTGTCCTGTCCTGTCCTATCCCTATCCCTATCCCTATCCCTATCCCTATCCCTATCCCTATCCCTATCCCTATCCTGTTCTGTTCTGTTCTGTTCTGTTCTGTTCTGTTCTGTTCTGTTCTGTTCTGTTCTGTTCTGTTCTGTTCTGTTCTGTTCTGTTCTGTTATATTCTGTTCTGTTCTGTTCTGTTCTGTTCCATTCTATTCTCTCTCTCCACATTCCACATTCTGGAAAGAGAAAAGTTCCTTGAAGATGGGCTCCAAAACTTGGAAGGCTGCAACGTCTGGTCCCGGTGACCCACCCAGATTGGATCCAGCAACGTTATCCCGGGGACCCATATATTTGCCTTCCTTCATGCATATGTTTTTGTTCCTCCTCTGCAGGTGATCCGACAATGCCTAGGCTACTACTTCTTTGAGGGGAGACCTCCGGTGGTTGTGCTCACCTGTGTAGCTGTGGGTGGAAAGGAGGAGGAGGAGAAGCGAGACGAAGTGGAGAAAAGGCAAGAGGAGAAGGAGGAGGAGGAGGAGGGGAAGGAGGAGAAGAAGGAAGAGAAGAAGGAGGAGGAGGTAAGAACGGAGGAGGGGAAGGAGGAGGAGGAGGAGGAGGAGGACTTTGGGGTCCTTGGCGCTCTCTGAGCTGGGTGGTTTTCTTATGATTCTGTGAGGTTCTCCTCCTTGAGCAGGGGGCTGGACTAGATGACCTGCAAGGTTCCTTCCAACTCTGTTATTCTGTGATTCTCTCCAGGTCTCCTCCTTGAGCAGGGGGCTGGACTAGATGACCTCCAAGGTCCCTTCCAACTCTGTTATTCTGTGATTCTCTAAGGGTTTCCTGCCTGAGCAGGGGGTTGGACTAGAAGACCTCCAAGATCCCTTCCAGCTGTATTCTGATTCTCACTCTGTTATTCTATGATTCTGTGAGGGTCTCCTGCTTGAGCAGGGGGCTGGACTAGATGACCTGCAAGGTCCCTTCCAACTCTGTAATTCTGTGATTCTCTAAAGGTCTCCTGCTTGAGCAGGGGGCTGGACTAGATGACCTCCAAGGTCCCTTCCAACTCTGTTATTCTGTGATTCTCTAAGGGTTTCCTGCCTGAGCAGGAGGTTGGACTAGAAGACCTCCAAGATCCTTTCCAGCTGTATTCTGATTCTCACTCTGTTATTCTATGATTCTGTGAGGGTCTCCTGCTTGAGCAGTGGGTTGGACTAGATGACCTCCAAGAACCCTTCCAACTCTGTTATTATGTGATTCTCTAAAGGTCTCCTGCTTGAGCAGTGGGCAGGACTAGATGACCTCCAAGGTCCCTTCCCACTCTGTTATTCTATGATTCTCTAAAGGTCTCTTGCTTGAGCAGGGGGCTGGTCTAGATGACCGCCAAGGGGCCTTCCAGCCCTAGGATTCTATAAGGCAGGAGAAAAAGAGGGGGGGAAGGGAAGGAAGGAAGGAAGGAAGAAAGAAAGAAAAAGGAAGGAAGGAAGGAAGGAAGGAAGGAAGGAAGGAAGGAAGGAAGGAAGGAAGGAAGGAAGGAAGGAAGGAAGTGGGTCAACTTATTTTCCAAAGCACCATGAGAGGCAGGAGAAGAAGCAACGGATGGAAACTAATCAAGGCGAGAAGCAACCTGGAACTAAGGAGAAAACCTCCTGCTTGAGCAGGGGGCTGGATTAGATGACCTCCACGGTCCCTTCCAGCTCTATCCTGATTCTGATTCTCTTATTCAGTGATTCTGTGAGGGTTTCATGCTTGAGCAGGGGGCTGGTCTGGATGACCTCCAAGGTTCCTTCCAGCCCTAGGATTTTATAAGGCGGGAGGAAAAGAGGGGGGGATGGAGGGAGGGAGGGAGGGAAGGAAGGAAGGAAGGAAGGAAGGAAGGAAGGAAGGAAGGAAGGAAGGAAGGAAGGAAGGAAGGAAGGGGGTCAATTTATTTTCCAAAGCACCTGAAGGCAGGAGAAGAAGCAACGGATGGAAACTCATCCAGGAGAGAAGCAACCTGGAACTAAGGAGAAACTTCCTGACAGTGAGAACAATTAACCAGTGGAACTACTGGCCACCAGAAGCTGTGGGCGCTCCATTATTGGAGGTTTTAAAGAAGAGACTGGACAGCTATTTGTCTGGAATGGTGTAGGGTCTCCTGCTTGAGCAGGGGGTTGGACTAGAACATAGAACATAGAATAATAGAGTTGGAAGGGGCCTCGGAGGTCATCTAGTCCAGCTCGCTGCTCGAGCAGGAGAGCCTTACAGAGTCATAAAATGACAGAGTTGGAATGGTAGTGGGAGGTCATCTAGACCAACCCCCTGCTCGAGCAGCAGATCCTTACAAAATCATAGAATGACGGAGTTGGAAGGGACCTGGGAGGTCATCTAGTCCAACCCCCTACTCAAGGAGGAGGCCCTAACAGAATCATAGAATGACAGAGTTGGAAGGGACCCGGGAGGTTATCCAGTCCAACCCCCTGCTCAGGCAGGAGACCCTTAGGGAATCATAGAATAACAGCATTGGAAGGGACCTTGGAGGTCATCCAGTCCAACCCCCTGCTCAGGCAGGAGACCCTTAGAGAATCATAGAATAACAGAGTTGGAAGGGACCTCAGAGGTCATTTAGTCCAAACCTTTGCTCAAGCAAGAGACCCTTACAGAATCACGGAATAATCGGGTCAGATGGGATCTCGGAGGTCATCTAGCCCAACCCACTGCTCAGGCAGGAGACCCTTACAGAATCATAGAATAAGAGAGTTGGAAGGGACCCTGGAGGTCATCTAGTCCAACCCCCTGCTCAAGCAGGAGACCCTATATACCATTTCACACAAACGGCTGTCCATCTCTTCTCTAAAAAACCTCCAGCGATGAAGGGCCCATAAACGTCTGGTGGCCAGCAGTTCCACCGGCTAATCATCCTCACCGTTCGGAGGTTTCTCCTTCGTTCCAGGTTGCTTCTCCCCTTGATTTTAATTGTCCTCCATCCATTCTTTCTTTAGGTTATAGTTGAGTTTTGCCCCATTTTTAACGCCCTTCCCTGCCACCATTGTCCAGTGCATTGGCGCCGTTGACAAAACCATAACCTCGTCGTTAAGCGAACCCGGCATCCCCCCTTGACTTCGGTCATCGCAAAAGGGGGAACGTGGGACGCTGCAACCGTCACAAATACGAGTCGGTCTCCATTTTGACGCTGCATTGGTCGTAAGGGTGGTAAACGGCCCCAGGTCCCGTTTTTCAAGGCCGTTGTCCCTAAACTACCCGTCGTAAAGCGAGGACTCTCTCGAAACGGGTCTTGCTTTCGATCCCAAACGGATTAACCTGTTCCTGACCAAAAACGTTCCTTGTCTTCTCTAGGATCAGCCCCGCCGGGCGAAGAGATTCCTGCGGGTTTTCAAGAAGCTGAAGAAAGGCCTGGAAAAATTGTTCCGGAAAAAGAAGATCGTGACCGGATCCGTCGCTTCCTAAGAGAAGATTTCGGGAGGATCCCGTCTCCGATCTCCGATCCCAGAAATAAATTTTTTTAAAAAAATTCCAATCCGTTGGAGAACGGTGGAGAGAACGTCGAACGTTGGGAATGAGGGTGTAAATTTTAAATTGGAATTAAAATTCGAATTAAAATCCAAATGGAGCTGGGAAGGGAAAAAGCGAAAGTAGATAATAATAATAATAATAATAATAATAATAATAATAATAATAATAATAATAATAATAATAATAATAATAATAATAATAATAATAATAATAATAATAATAATAGAGTTCGAAGGAACCTTGGAGGTCATCTAGTCCAACCCCCTGCTCAGGCAGGAAACCCTTAGAGAATCATAGAACAGAGTTGGAAGGGGCCTTGGAGGTCATCTAGTCCAACCCCCTGCTCAGGCAGGAGACCCTTACAGAATCATAGAATGACAGAGTTGGAAGGGACCTCGGAGGTCATCCAGTCCAGCCCCTGCTCAGGCAGGAAGGAGTGAAGTGAAGGGGAGAAATGGCAGGAAATATTTCTGAGGCAGCTTTTTTTAAAAAATAAAATAAAAAAAGGAAACCAATGCAGAAACGAGACCGAGGAAACCTGTCTCTTTGCGTGTGTGTTTGTGTGTGTGTGTGTGTGTGTGCGTTTTGCAAAACAAACTCTTGTCAAGAGGGAAATAGGTTTTTACATCCCATGTGGAAATTCCTTCCATATTTCTCTGGGCCAACTTGGGGTTTTCCAGTTTTTTTTCCCCAACATATTTTTTTGTTTCCTTCCTTTATCTCCAACTGATTTCCTTCGCTGTATTTTATCTAGATGGGAGAATCACTTTTCTGATCCTTCCTCCTTTCCTTTAATAATAATAATAATAATAATAATAATAATAATAATAATAATAATAATAATAATAATAATAATAATAATAATAATAATAATAATAATAATAATAATAATAATAATAATGGAAGGGATCTCGGAGGTCATCTACTCCAACCCCCTGCTCAATCAGGAGACCCTTACAGAATCGTAGAATGGCAGAGCTGGAAGGGACCTTGGAGGTCATCTAGTCCAACCCCCTGCTCAATCAGGAGACTCTTACAGAATCGTAGAATGGCAGAGCTGGAAGGGACCTTGGAGGTCATCTAGTCCAACCCCCTGCTCAGGCACAAAACCCTTACAGAATCGTAGAATAACAGAGTTGGAAGGGACCTTGGAGGTCATCTAGTCCAACCCCCTGCTCAATCAGGAGACTCTGACAGAATCATAGAATGAAACAGTTGGAAGGGGCCTTGGACGTCATCTAGTCCAGCCCTTGCTCAGGCAGGAGACCCTTACATTATCATAGAATAACAGAGTTGGAAGGGATCTCGGAGGTCATCTAGCCCACCCCCCTGCTCAGGCAGGAGACTCTTACAGAATCATAGAATGACATAGTTGGAAGGGACCTTAGAGGTCATCTAGCCCAACCCCCTGCTCAGGCACAAAACCCTTACAGAATCATAGAATAACAGAGTTGGAAGGGACCTTGGAGGTCTTCTAGTCCAACCCCCTGCTCAGGCAGGAGACCCTGACAGAATCATAGAATGACACAGTTGGAAGGGGCCTTGGAGGTCATCTAGTCCAGTCCCTTGCTCAAGCAGGAGACCCTTTTATTATCAGAGAATAACAGAGTTGGAAGGGATCTTGGAGGTCATCTAGTGCAGCCCCTTGCTCAAGCAGGAGACCATTACATTATCATAGAATAACAGAGTTGGAAGGGATCTCGGGGGTCATCTAGTCCAACCCCCTGCTCAGGCAGGAGACCCTTACAGAATCATAGAATGACAGAGTTGGAAGGGACCTTAGAGGTCATCTAGTGAGTCCAACCCCCTGCTCAGGCAGGAAACCCTTAGAGAATCATGGAATAACAGAGTTGGAAAGGATCTCAGAGGTCATCTAGCCCAACCCCCTGCTCCAGCAGGAGACCCTTCCAGAATCGCAGAACGACAGAATTGGAGATTCAAGAAGAGGAAGACAAACTTGTTAACAGTTCTTTTTTTTTTTTTTAATCTCTGAATCCAAAACGGCCAAAGAATTCCCGGGAGACCGGGAAGAGCCAGGTCCCATCCATACCTTCTCACCTGTGGCTTTCCTAATCGAATCAATCGCTTGATTGATTGATGGATCGCTTGATTGATTGATTGACCTGTCTTCTGATTATTGTTGAATCTTTAGCCTTTTATGAAGTTTCTCATTCTGCTTTGTTCGCTTTAATCCTTTAATACACTTTACGCAACACTTTGGCAAGCGTCCAGTTTCAAACTGGATCAAATAAAACAACCGTCACAATTCAGGCCTTGGCTGCCAGGGACAATGCAGAAGCACGCAACGACTCCCAGCCTCATTTTTTTTTTTTTTTAGATTTTTAGATGATCATTTTTATAAATTATAAATTGACACTAGGCTAGCAACTGAGAGACCATTATGATCCAGGGTTAGGCATGAAAGCCGGCTGGGTGACTTTGGGCCAATCACCAGGAGATGGTGAGTTCTAGTCCCGCCTTAGGCATATAAGCCGGCTGGGTGACTTTGGGCCAATCACCAGGAGACGGTGAGTTCTAGTCCCGCCTTAGGCATGAAAGCCGGCTGGGTGACTTTGGGCCAATCACCAGGAGACGGTGAGTTCTAGTCCTGTCTTAGGCATATAAGCCGGCTGGGTGACTTTGGGCCAATCACCAGGAGACGGTGAGTTCTAGACAGTTTTAGATATCTTAGCCACCTGGAATCATTTTTCAACATAATAAAAGGAAAATATCGATCCCAGAAAAAAATACATAATAAAATCAGGCGATATCGTGAGACACAGGTTCAGGAGTTCCCATTTTCGGTTTCCAGCATCTGCTCACATGCTTCCCGTTGCTTTTGCGCTTTCCACCTCACACCAGTGAAGTTGTGAGTTCCCTATTTTGTGTGGACTTTCCCCACAGAGTTGGGTCTGACTCAGCCCGTCCTTTTGCTCCCTGGAGTTGGCCTACTCAGGGGCCGCCTTCAAAGGGTCTTACGGGAAGCAGAGGGAGGGGAGGGTGCGAGCGATCAAAATTGGGGCCTTGCACAATTGGCCTCCTTTGCGCAACCGATTGTGTGGTGCCGCAGGCATCAGTCTTTGGATTGCGAAGGCCGGGCTCTGAGGCCCATCAATCAGGAGGGCCAAAGACTCTCTCGTCTATCATCTCTGTGTTTTTTTTCTTTCTTTCTTTCTTTCTTTCTTTCTTTCTTTCTTTCTTTCTTTCTTTCTTTCTTTCTTTCTTTCTTTCTTTCTTTCTTTCTTTCTTTCTTTCTTTCTTTCTTTCTTTCTTTCTTTCTTTCTTTTCTTTCTTTCTTTCTTTCTTCCTCTTTTTCTTTCTTTCTTTCTTTCTTTCTTTCTTTTCTTTCTTTCTTTCTTTCTTGCTTTCTTTCTTTCTTCCTTCCTTCCTTCTTTCTCTTTCTTTCTTTCTTTTCTTTCTTTCTTCTTTCTTTCTTCTTTCTTTCTTCTCCTTCTTCTTCTTCTTTCTTTTTTTTTCTTTCTTCTTTCTTTCCTCCTTCCTTCCTTCCTTCCTTCCTTTCCTTCCTTCCTTCCTTCCTTCCTTCCTTCTATCTTTCTTATCTATCTATCTATCTATCTATCTATCTATCTATCTATCTATCTATCTATCTATCTATCTATCTATCTATCTATCTATTCTATCTATCTATCTATCTATCTATCTATCTATCTATCTATCTATCATCTATCATCTGTTTTTCTGTTTCTCTCCCCTTTCTCTCTCTGTCTCTATCAACATCTCTGTATTTTTCTCTATCTATCTACCATCTACAACAGAATTGGAAGGGAGTTCAGAGGTCCTCTAGTCTAACCCCCTTCCCAAGCAGGAGATCTTATGCCATTTAGGACAAATGGCTATCCAATCATTAAAAACACGGAATCATAGGACTGGATGGGACCCCGGAGGTCTTCTAGTCCAACCCACTGCTCAAGCAGGAGACCCTTACAGAATCATAGAAGGACAGAGTTGGAAGGGGCCTCAGAGATCATCTAGTCCAGCCCCCCTGTTGAAGCAGGAGACCTTATTATACCATTGTGGTCAAATGGCTGTCGAGTCACTAAGAACACAGAATCATAGGACGGATGGGATCCCGGAGGTCTTCTAGTCCAACCCCCTGCTCAGTAGGGAGACCCTTACAGATCAACAGTAAAAGAGTTGTAAGGGACCTTGGAGGTCATCTAGTCCAACTCCCTGCTCAAGCAGGAACCCTTCTCCTCCTCTTCTCCAATAACAGAATCACAGACTTGGAAGGGACCTTAGAGGTCTTCTAGTCCACCCCCCTGCACAGGCAAGAGACTCTTCCCCCCTCCTCCTCCTCCTCCTCCAAATAACAGAATCACAGTTGGACGTGACCGTGGAGGTCTTCTAGTCAAACCCCCTGCTCGAGCAAAAGACCCTTCTCTCCTCCTCTTCCTCCTCCTCCCCCTCCTCCTCCATCTGAAGAGCACTTCTTCAACTCCCCCTCCCACAACCCCACCCCTACCACCCCTTCTCCAAGGTTCCCCAGCCCAGGATGGTGCGGGAATTGCCCAGGTTGAGTAACCCCGATTTGGAAACCGGCCAGAAGCCCACTGAGGACTGTGATTTCCAAACCGAGTTTATCTCTGTCTCCTTTCTCCATGAAAAAATAAAAAGAAAAGAGAGAGAGAGAGAGAGAGAAAGGAGTGTCTCCTTTTGAGGAAGGATCTCCGATAATTATTCGACGGTGGGGAAAATCCCTGGTCACCAGCCAGGAAGGAGAGGACCTGCCTCTCCGGGGCATAAAAGGAGACCTCCTGTTCCCGGGAACCACATCAAGGTGTGGAGCTCCTCAGAAGAAGCACCAAGGATGGAGGGGTTCCTCTGGAAGACCTGGCTGGTGGTTGCAGTCTGTGGCACCTCCTGCCTCGCGCACCGACCCTTGAGCTATGGAGAAGCCGTGGACCTCGCCGTGAGCATCTACAACAGCAAAGCAGGAGAGGAGTCCCTCTACCGTCTCCTGGAGGCCGTTCCTCAGCCCGACTGGGTACGTACTCTTCGCCTTGAGGTCCACGCTGGGCTTCCTCCTGTCCTGTTTTGGAGCCTGGGGTAGAGTAGGACTTAACCCCTCTTGTGGGAAGCAGCCTGGAGAAAGAACTGGGGGAAAAGAGAGAGGTCCACCCAGCCATGGAGGTCTTGAAGGACCTTCATGTAGGGTCCATCAGGACGATGGGCAGGGGACCCAGAACCTGCTCTGGAGCCACCTTCAAGAGTCCTGCATCGTGAATGTGGGAGGAGGTCTGGGTCCATCGTGGATTTGGAACCGAGAAACCTAGAAAAACAGAGTGGGAAGGGACCTTGGAGGTCCTCTAGTCCAACCCCCTGCTCAAGCAGGAGATCCTTACAGAATCATAGTTGGAAGGGACCTGGGAGGTCATCTACTCCGACCCCCTGCTCGAGCAGAAGACCCTTACAGAGTCATAGAATAACTGAGCTGGAAGGGACCTTGGAGGTCATCTAGTCCAACCCCCTCCTCAAGCAGAATTAAGTTGAGGGGCATGGAATCTAGAACCTGCACAGAGTCTGCTCTTGGAGCCACCTTCAAGAGTCCTTCATCGTGAATGTGGGAGGAGGTCTGGGTCCATTGCGGATTTGGAACCGAGAAACCGAGCAAAACAGAGTGGGAAGGGAACTTGGAGGTCATCTAGTCCAACCCCCTGCTCAAGCAGGAGAAAGAATTACAGAATCATGGAAGAACAGACTTGGAATAGACCTGGGAGGTCATCTAGTCCAACCCCATGCTCAAGCAGGAGATCCTTACAGAATCATAGTTGGAAGGGACCTGGGAGGTCATATAGTCCAACCTCCAGCTCAAGCAGGAGATCCTTACAGAATCATAGAAGGACAGAGTTGGAAGGGACCTGGGAGGCCATCTAGTCCAACCCCCAGCTCAAGCAGGAGATCCTTACAGAATCATAGAAGGACAGAGTTGGAAAGGACCTGGGAGGTCATCTAGTCCAACCCTGTTCAAGCAGGAGATCCTTACAGAATCATAGAATGACAGAGTTGGAAGGGACCTGGGAGGTCATCTAGTCCAACCCTCTGTTCAAGCAGGAGACCCTTACAGAATCATAGAATAACAGAGTTGGAAGGGACCTTAGAGGCCATCTAGTCCAACCCCCAGCTCAAGCAGGAGATCCTTACACAATCATAGAAGGACAGAGTTGGAAGGGACCTGGGAGGTCATCTAGTCCAACCCTCGGCTCAAGCAGGAGACCCTTACAGAATCATAGGAGGACAGCGTTGGAAGGGACCTTGAAGGTCATCAAATCCAACCTTCTGCTCAAGCTACAGAATCATAGAATAACAGAGTTGGAAGGGACCTTGGAGGCCATCTAGTCCAACCCCCAGCTCAAGCAGGAGACCCATACAGAATCATAGAATAACAGAGTTGGAAGGGACCTTAGAGGCCATCTAGTCCAACCCCCAGCTGAAGCAGGAGACCCACACAGAATCATAGAATAACAGAGTTGGAAGAGACCTGGGAGGTCTTCTAGTTCAGGGGGCTCCCTCAAGAGTCATTCAACTTAATTCCAAGGGAAAATGGGAGGAAATTCAGGTGGTCTCCATCAAGAGTCCTTCAAGATGGTTCCAAGGGAACGTGGGAGGAAATTCAGGTGGTCTCCATCAAGAGTCCTTCAACGTGGTTCTGTAGTAGAAACTTACGTTTTGAATTCAGAAGACAAGACCACGAAGGGTTGGAGAAAACAGGTTTATTTGCGCAAAGGTTCAGAGCATTAGCATGGCAAATTCTGAACCCTGGGTTACGCCCAGGGTGTCGGTTTTATACAATCTGTCACCCTCGCTTCGCCCACGGGGTGACTTCTTATCTACCTTTAACACAGCAAAAGAAGAAGTTTATATCAACTTGACCATGACAGCAATAGGAGAAGTACATGTAACTGGGCGTCTTACTTCATCTACGGATGCTATCTTACACCATCTGTTGCTTTCGGTTACCACCTCTTGGAACATGTTTCATAACATAATTTTATCCAGCACATTGGTCATACATTTAGCAATAATTTTGATATGTCTATAACTTGTGGTTTATGCCTTCTGTTTTGGTATTTTTCCATCTGCCTCAGTTCCAAGGGAAGTGGGAGGAAGTCCAGGTGGTCTCCAGACTAACCATCTCCTCCACCGTGTCTTGTTTCAGGATCCCAATTCTGAGAGCAGTCAACAGCTGAACTTCACCATCAAGGAGACGGCGTGCCAGGTGGAAGAAGAACGTTCCCTGGAGGAATGCGGCTTCCAGGAAGACGGGGTGAGTGACGGAGGTCAAGCTGGGTTGAGGATGGATTGGAGATGGAAGGAGATCCATGGGACTTCTGCAGGATCTCCCTTGGAGTTCTCTTTCCCTTCTACCTTCGTCTTGAGGGACGTTCTTCCTCGCGTTTCTCCAAGTCAACTCTTAGCCCTGGTCCAGGGATAGAGCAGGGACCTGTAACAGAATAACAAAGTTGGAAGGGACCCTGGAGGTCTTCTAATCCAACCCCTTGCTTAAGCAGAAACTCTCCTCCTAATAACAGATTAATAAACTTGGAAGGGACCCTGGAGGTCTTCTAGTCCAACCCCCTGCTCAAGCAGGAACTCCTCTCCTCCTCCTCCTCCTCCTCCTAATAACAGAATAACAAAGTTGGAAGGGGCACTGGAGGTCTTCTAGTCCAACCCTCTGCTAAAGCAGGAGACCCTCCTCCTCCTCTCCCTCCTCCTCCTCTTCCTCCTCTGAATAACAGAATAATAGAATAGCAGAATAACCGACCTGGAAGGGACCTTGGAGGTCTTCTAGTCCCACCGCCTGCTCAGGCAGGAGGCCCTCCACTACCCTTTCAGACAAATAGTTGTCCACCCTCTTGATACAAACCTTCCACCTTCCTGGGAGGGAGGAAACGCATTCCAGAGATCAAAAGGACGGAGAAGTTTACAAGCTGAACGCAGCTCCTCCCTCGTGGAACAATCCACCTAGTTGTAGATAGTTTTGGTCTGCAGGTATGCAAACACCCAAGAAACTATTTAGAAGAACGTCTGCAGGCCTTGCCAGGTTTCTGGAAGCTGTCAGGACCCAACAGATTAACCCCTCCACAGCCTTGGAAGCAGTTCCCCTAAAGTACAGCTAGTCCTCCCCTTACGACGGTTCCGCTTAGTGACCAAAGGCCCTCGAAAAAAATGACATATGTCCATTTTACAGCAAGTCCTCGACTTCCGACAGTTTGTTTAGTGAGCAGAGTTACAACAGCCCTGAAAAAAAATGGCTTATGTCCATTGCACAGGGAGTCCTCGACTTACGACGGTCTGTTTAGTGACCGAAGTCACGACGGCCCTTAAAAAAATGACTTATGCCCATTTTACAGGGAGTCCTGAAATTACGATGGTCCGTTTAGTGACCAAAGTCACGACGGCCCTGAAAAAAGTGACACGTCCATTTTACAGGGAGTCCTCGACTTACGACGGTCCTTTTAGTGACCAAAGTTACGATGGCCCTGAAAAAAATGACTTATGTCCATTTTACAAGGAGTCCTTGACTTACGACGGTCCGTTTAGTGACCAAAGTTACGACCGCCCTGAAAAAAATGACTTATGTCCATTTTACAGGGAGTCCTCGACTTACGACAGTTCTGTTTAGTGACCAAAGTTACAACGGCCCTAAAAAAAGTGACATGTCCATTTTACAGGGAGTCCTTGACTTATGACGGTCCTTTTAGTGACCAAAGTTACGACGGCCCTGAAAAAAGTGACTTATGCCCATTTTACAGGGAGTCCTCGACTTACGATGGTCCGTTTAGTGACCGAAGTCATGACGGCCCTGAAAAAAATGACATGTCCATTTTACAGGGAGTCTTTGACTTACGACGGTCCGTTTAGTGACCAAAGTTACGACGGCCCTGAAAAAAATGACTTATGTCCATTTTAGAGGGAGTCCTTGACTTACGATGGTCCGTTTAGTGACCGAAGTCACGACGGCCCTGAAAAAAATGACATGTCCATTTTACAGGGAGTCCTTGACTTACGACGGTCCATTTAGTGTCCAAAGTTACAACGGCCCTGAAAAAAGTGACATGTCCATTTTATAAGTAGTCCTCGACTTACGATGGTTCTGTTTAGTGACCAAAGTTACAACAGCCCTAAAAAAAGTGACATGTCCATTTTACAGGGAGTCCTTGACTTACGATGATCCTTTTAGTGACCAAAGTCACGACGGCCCTGAAAAAGTGACTTATGCCCATTTTACAGGGAGTCCTCAAATTACAACGGTCCATTTAGTGACCAAAGGCACGACGGCCCTGAAAAAAGTGACATGTCCATTTTACAGGGAGTCCTTGACTTAAGACGGTCCCATTAGTGACCAAAGTTACGACAGTCCTGAAAAAAATGACGTCCATTTTACAGCCAGATTCACTTAACGACCGTGGGAACTAACTTAATGAATGCAGTGATTCACTTAACGACAAAGTCGCAAAATGGGGCACAATCCACTCAACAAAGGTCCCACTTAGCAATTTGGGCCTCCGTTGCGGTCGTTACATCGAGGACACAAACACACATACACACACACACACACACACACACACACACGTCCTTACGACCGTAGGATCACGGGATCGAAATTCCGACGCTTGGCAGCTGACTCAGATTTACGACGGCCACAGTCTCTCGGGGACTTCAACTCCCAGAATTCCTCAGCCAGCGCGCCTGGCTGAGGAATTCTGGGAGTTGAAGTCCACGAGTCATAAAAGGGCCATGTTTGAAGACCCCTGGACTTGTGGACTTCAACTCCCAGAATTCCTCAGCCAGCCTGCCTGGCTGAGGAATTCTGGGAGTTGAAGTCCCCGAGTCATAAAAGGGCCCAGTTTGAAGACCCCTATCTTAAAGCATCCTGGCTGAGGAATTCTGGGAGTTGAAGTCCACGAGTCATAAAAGGGCCGAGTTTAAAGACCCCTGCTTGTGGACTTCAACTCCCAGAATTCCTCAGCCAGCACGCGCCCCCCCCCATTTTGCGACCTTCTTAAGCAGGGGTCTTCAAACTGGGCCCTTTTATGACTCGTGGACTTCAACTCCCAGAATTCCTCAGCCAGCCTGCCTGGCTAAGGAATTCTGGGAGTTGAAGTCCTCGAGTCATAAAAGGGCCCAGTTTGAAGACCCCTGCTTAAGAAGGTCACCAAATGGGAGGGGGGCAAAACCCACTTAGCGACAGAAGTGTTAGGTGGTCGTAAAGCGAGGACCGCTGAGGGAGAGGCTGAGGCTGAACCGTCTTAACTGGAACAGGGGTCCCCAATCTGTGGGCCACGGCTCACTACAATCCATGGCCTGCTCACCAGCGGGCCACGCCAGTGACTCAAACTCGGGACTTCGCTCGCGCGACCGTCGCAACGGGGCGTTTTGTGCGTGAGCGCGCCCCCCCTCCCGACAAAACTTTCTTCTCTCCCCCACCCCCATCCTGAGCTACCCACCCGGAAGGTTCTAGAAGGAGATGGTTGAATTGAATTGGGGGGGGTCTTCTACAGGCGGTCTCCGTAGAACCCAATCTTGAGTCTCACCCCGCTTTCTTCCCCTCGACAGGTGGTCCTGGAGTGCACAGGCTACTATTTCTTTGGGGAGACCCCCCCGGTGGTCGTCCTCACCTGTGTACCTGTGGGTGGCGAGGAGGAGGAGGAGGAGGAGGAGGACCAGGAGAAGGTAAAGGGGGCATGGTGGTGAGACGTCTCGTGACCCAACTAGGGAACGTTCAGGCTGAAGGGAGGAGGAGGAGGAGGAGGAGGAGGAGGAGGGAGGAAGGGGAAGACTCTGATGTCCTCGGGCTCTCTGAGATTGGTGTTTCCTTGTAACGTCTCACGACACAACTAGGAACATTACCAGTGTGAGGAGGAGGAGGAGGAGGAAGGAAGGAAGGAAGGAAAGACAAAGAAAGAAAGAAAGAAAGAAAGAAAGAAAGAAAGAAAGAAAGAAAGAAAGAAAGAAAGAAAGAAAGAAAGAAAGAAAGAAAGAAAGAAAGAAAGAAAGAAAGAAAGAAAGAAAGAAAGAAAGAAAGAAAGAAAGAAACAAAGGACTATAGAGTCCTGGGTGCTCTCTCAGCTGGGTGGTTTCCTTGCGGACGTTTCGTGACCCAACTAGGGAACGTCATCAGTGCTGGAAGGGAGGAGGAGGAGGAGGAGGAGGAGGAGGAGGAAGTCTCATGACCCTATTAGGTAACATCATCAGTGCTGGAAGGGAGGAGGAGGAGGAGGAGGAGGAGGAGAGGAAGACTCTGTGGTCCTTGGTGCTCTCTGATGGTTTCCTTGAAGACGTCTCTCGACCCAACTAGGGAACATTATCAGTGTGAGGAGGAAGGAAAGGAAGGAAAGGAAGGAAGGAAGGAAGGAAAGGAAGGAAGGAAGGAAGGAAGGAAAGAAGGAAGGAAGGAAGGAAGGAAGGAAGGAAGGAAGGAAGGAAGGAAGGAAGGAAGGAAGGAAGGAAGGGAGGAAGGAAGAAAGAAAGAAAGAAAAAGGAAAGGAAGAAGTAAGGAAGGAAGGAAGGAAGGAAGGAAGGAAGGAAGGAAGGAAGGAAGGAAGGAAGGAAAGGACTGTGGAGTCCTGGGTGCTCTCAGAGCTGGGTGGTTTCCTTGCAGGCGTCTCGTGACCCAGCTAGGGAACGTCATCAGGGCTACTGGTTGGGGAACCCGGCTTGACTACCTCTCCGCTCCTCTCCTCCCTCTCTAGGACCGGCCCAAACGGGTCAAGCGGTTCAAGAAGTTTTTCAAGAAAATCAAGAAAAGCGTGAAGAAGTGGGCCAAGAAATTCTTCAAGAAGCCCAGGGTCATCGGGGTCTCCATCCCCTTTTAAGACGGGATTCCCGGAGGAGAATTCCTCCGGTCCGAGGGAAAGCCGGCACCGGAAAGGACTGGCGGATGCTCCCATGGGGCCAGAATAATTCCCCGATAAGCTTATCCGCCAATCGATCAATCAATAAAGACTGTAAATCTCCATATGTGGCTTTCCCCCCCCCTTTTTGAGATTCTACGTTTCATGCCGTGACAGAGTGGAAAGGGACCCTGGAGGTCTTCTAGTCCAACCCCCTGCTCGAGCGAGAACCCCTTCTCTCCTCCTCCTCCTCCTCCTCCTCCTCAGAATAACAGCGGTGGAAGGGACCCTGGAGGTCTTCTAGTCCAACCCCTTGTTCGAGCGAGAACCCCTTCTCTCCTCCTCCTCCTCCTCCTCAGAATAACAGAGGTGGGAGGGACCCTGGAGGTCTTCTAGTCCAACCCCCTGCTCAAGCAGGAAACCCTTCGCTCCTCCTCCTCAAGCTCCTCAGAATAACAGCGGTGGAAGGGACCCTGGAGGTCTTCTAGTCCAACCCCCTGTTCAAGCAAGAAACCCTTCGCTCCTCCTCCTCCTCAGAATAACAGCGGTGGGAGGGACCCTGGAGGTCTTCTAGTCCAACCCCCTGGTTTCAAGCAAAGAAACCCTTCTCTCCTCCTCCTCCTCCTCCTCCTCAGAATAACAGCAGTGGAAGGGACCCTGGAGGTCTTCTAGTCCAACCCCGTTCAAGCAAGAACCCCTTCTCCTCCTTCTCCTCCTCCTCCTCCTCTTCCTCCTCCTCCTCTGAATAACAGCGGTGGGAGGGACCCTGTAGGTCTCTAGTCCGAAAGAACAACCCCGTTCAAGCAGAACCCCTTCTCTCCTCCTCCTCAGAATAACAGCAGTGGGAAGGGACCCTGGAGGTCTTCTAGTCCAACACCCGTTCAAGCAAAGACCCCTTCTCTCTCCTCCTCCTCAGAATAACAGCAGTGGAAGGGGACCACTGGAGGTCTTCTAGTCCAACCCCCTGTTCAAGCGAGAACCCCTTCCTCTCCTCCTCCTCCCTTTCTCCTCAAATAACAGCGGTGGAAGGGCCCCCTGAGTCTTCTAGGCCAACCCCGTTTCAAGCAAGAACCCCGTCTCTCCTCCTCCTCCTCCTCCTCCTCCTCCTCAGAATAACAGCGTGGGAGGGACCCGGAGGTCTTCTAGTCCAACCCCCTGCTCAAGCAGGAAACCCTCCTCCTCCTCCTCCTCCTCCTCCTCCTCCTCCTGCTCCTCAGAATAACGGCCGTGGAAGGGACCCTGGAGGTCTTCTAGTCCAACCCCCTGTTCAAGCAAGAAGTTGTATTTTGCAAAGAAAAGACATACTCTGTCCCATTTCGGCATTTATTTTCATTTTTTTTTAAAAAAACCCACTACAAATATTTTTGCCCTCTCCCCATTGCACCCCCCCTTTTCCCTAAGTCCTCCTGGGCTGCAATATTTCGCTTTCCAGCCCGGGTTCAGAGTTCGAATTCTCGTTTCAAATTCAACCTGGGCACAAAGCTTTCAAAAAGGCTGATCGGATCCAAGCTGGACAAATGGGAGAAGGGATGGGTCTACTCTACACCCCACGAGGGATGGGTCTACTCCACATCCCATAAGGGATGGGTTACTCCAGAAAGGGGTGGGTCTACTCTACACCCCATAATGGATGGGTCTACTCTACATATTATAAAGGGTCGGTCTACTCTGCATCCCATGTGTCTACTCTGCATCCCATAACGGATGCATCTACATCCCATAAGAGATGGGTCTACTCTGTACCCCATAACGGATGGGTCTACCCTACACCCCATAAAGAATGGGTCTCCTTTACAAAGGGATGGGTCTACTCTCCATCCCATAAGGGATGGGTTACTCCAGAAAGGGATGGGTTTACTCTAAGGGAGTACGCAAGGGACCCGAAGTGAAGAGCACAGACCCATTCAGGTTGCGGAACAGCCTCCAGGAGACGGTAGAGCGAGTCTTTCTCGGCTTTGCTGTTGTAGAGGACCACAGCCTCGTCACAGCTCAACAACTTGTGTGATGGTGCACAGTGTCCAGAGGCCGAAAGAGCCCCAAGCACCAGCCAGATCTTCCAGAAGTAGCCTTCCATCCTTGGTTCTTCTGCTACGGAGGTCCACCGCAGAGGTGGTTCCTGGGAAGAGGAGTCCTCCTTTTTATGCCCAGATACTCAGGTCGTTGCAATCCTGACTGGTGACCCAGGGTTTTATCCCTCACTGAACTCTCTGAGGTTCTTCCCGCAAAACAAGCGCTCCTTCCTTGAGACCTAGAAGGAGACTTATTCATGATCCTCAATGCTCCACCGGCACCTCTCCAGATCAGAGTTCCTCGACCTTGCGGCAATTCCCCAGCATCTCTGGATGAGGAATGCTGGGAGTTGAAGTCCCCCCCCGCCCCATGTCTGACAGGATGAGGTCTTCAGATCCGCCTCCATCCAGTTGTCGCTCTCAGATCTTCCAACTCCTTCAATCTCCTAATCTTCAGCTCCAGGCAGATACTCAGTCCCCAAAGCTGCTTTTTTTTTTTTCACTTTCCCCCCAAGAGGCAACTTGGGGCAGGACTTTGAGACTTATTTACGGTCTTCAAGGCTCCGACTGGCAGCGTTCCAGATCAGGAGTTCCTCGACCTTCGCAATTCCCCAGAATCTCTGGCCGGGGAATGCCGGGAGCCGAAGGCCACCCGTCTTAAAGCGTGGCCCAGCTGCCCGGGGCAAACCTGGAGGAAGGACCAGGCAGGGCCCTGATGGGGCAGAACGAAGAGCAGAGAGCAGGCTTCTGGTTTTTGCAGGCGCAAAAGGAACGTGGATGTTCTCTCAAAGCGGAGGAGGAGGAGAGGAGGAGGAGGAGGAGGAGGAGGAGGAGGAGGAGAAAAGGAGGAAGAGAAGAAGAACGGGAAGCACTCTGTTCCTGCATGAAACGTAGAATCGAAATAGGAAAAAAAGCCATATATGGAGAGCTCTCTGAGCTGGGTGGTTTCCTTGCAGACGTTTCATGACCCAACTAGGGAACATCATCAGTGCTAGAAGGGAATGGGAGGAGGAGGAGGAGGGGGATGAGGAGGAGGAGAGGAGAGAGGATTGTGGGGTCCCTGGTGGGCTCTCTTTGGAGCTGGTTGTTTCCTTGCAACGTTCATGACCCAACTAGGGAACATCATCAGTGCTAGAGGGAGTGGGGTTTTGGTGGTGAGGCAGGAGATGAATTCTGGGGTCCCTGGTGCTCATCTGAGCTGGGTGGTTTTCCGTGCAAGACGTTTCATGACCCAACTAGGAACTCACGTGCTGGAAGGGACTGGGAAGGGAGGAGGGAGGAGGAGAAGGAAGACGGTGGGGTCCCTTGGTGGCTCCTGAGGCTGGGTGGTTTTTCTGCAGACGTTTCATGACCCAACTAGGGAACACATAGTGTTGGAAGGGAAGGGATGGTATGGATTGGTACTGAGTGAGGAGGAGGAGGAGAAGGAAGAGGAAGAGGAGGAGGACTGGGGTATCCTTGGTGCCCTCTGATGGCTTTCTTGCAGACGTTTCATGACCCAACTAGGGAACATCATCAGTGCTAGAAGAGAGGCGGGTTTGCATGGAAGAGGGGGAGGAAGAGAGGTGGAGGAGGAAAATGAGGAGGAGAAGAGGAAGAGGAGGAAGAGGAGGAGAAGAAGAGGGGGAGAGGAGGAGGAAAAGTAAAAGAAAAGGAGAAGGAGGAGGAGGAGGAGGAGAAAAACAGGAAGAGGAGGAGAAGGAGGAGGAGAAAAGGAGGGAGAAGGAGGTGGAAAAAGATGAGGAGAAGAAGAGGAAGTGGAGGAGGAGGAGGAGAAGAGGGGGAGAAGAGGAGAAGTAGAAGAAAAGAAGAAGGAGAAGGAGGAGGAGGAGGAGGAAGAGAAGGAGAAGGAGAAAAAGAGGAAGAGGAGGAGAAGGAGGAGGAGGAGAGGAGGAGAGGAGGAGGAAGAGAAGAAAAGGAGGAGGAGGAGAAGAAAGAGAAGAAGAACGAGAAGGAGAAAAAGAGGAGGAGAGGTGGAGTAGGAAAAGGATGAGAAGAAGTGGAAGTGGAGGAGGAGGAGGAGGGGAGGAAGAGGGGCAGGAGAAGGTGAAGGAGGAAGAAGAGAAGAAGAAAAGAAGGAGAAGGAGGAGGAGAAAGAGAAGAAGAATGAGAAGGAGAAAGAGAGAGGTGGAGGAGGAAAAGGATGAGAAGAAGAGGAAGTGGAGGAGGAGGTGAAGGAGAGGAGGAAGAAGAGAAGAAGAAAAGAAGAAGGAGAAGGAGGAGGAGAGGAGGAGAAAGAGAAGAAGAAGAAGAAGAAGAAGAAGAAGAAGAAGAAGAAGAAGAAGAAGAAGAAGAAGAAGAAGAAGAAGAAGAAGAAGAACAACAACAACAACAACAGCAACAACAACAACAACAACAACAACTTTCGCTTCTCATCCAAGCGTGGGAGTGGAGGACCCATACAACGCAGTCCCGCTCAGCCAGAGACGCTGGGCCATTGCCAAGGTTGAGGAGCCCTGATCTGGAGAGGTGCCAGAAGAACATTGAACACCATAAATGAGTAGAGTAAACCATAAATATATAGAGTAAACCCATCTGTTATGGGATGTAGAGTAGACCCATCCTTTATAATATGTAGAGTAGACCCATGGGATGTAGAGTAGACCCATCCGTTATGGGATATACAGTAGACCCATCCCTTATTCAATAAGGCTTATGGGATGTAGAGTAGACCCATCCTTTATAATATATAGAGTAAACCCATCCCTTATAGTAAGTAGAGTAGACCCACCGCTTATGGGATGTAGAGTAGACCCATCCCTTATAGTAAGTAGAGTAGACCCATCCCTTATGGTATGTAGAGTAGACCCATCCCTTATGGGATGTAGAGTAGATCCATCCCTTACTGGAAGATCTCCATTCTAGAAGAACAGGATTGATGGAGTCCTTCCTTTCAGGAATCCACCAACCCTGTTCTCCTGGAATGGAGATCTTGAACACTCCATCTGTGGTCAGTCAGGATGATGGGCCTGACATGAAGAGAATCTGGAACCTTCATGGACTCTTCTCTGGAGCCACATTCAGGTGGCTCCTTCAAGAGTGGTCCAGAAGTGATCCCAATGTAAAAACAGGGAGAAGGTCCAGGTGGCCTTCAAAGTAACCGTTCTACTTGGTCATGACTTCTTTCAGGATCCCAACTCTGAAGCTACCCAAGAGTTGAAGTTCACCATCAAAGAGACGGTGTGCCCTGTGGAGGAAGGACGTGCCCTGGAGGAATGTGACTTCAAAGAAGACGGGGTGAGTGACGAATGCCAAGCTAGATTGGGTGGTCTGGTGTAGATGGAGACAGGTCTACGGGACTTCTGTAGGATCTTCTGGACAGAGGTGAAACTGGATCTCCGTCTTCCCTGGGTGGAAGGAAGTCCATAGTTAAGACTGCCTCTCTCCCTTCTAACTTTGTCTTGGGGGACGTTCTTCCTCTGGGTTCTTCAAGTCAACCCTTTGACCCAGATCCATGGATGGAGAAGGGACCCAACATTGGACCCTTCGGCAGATGTTTCCCATTCTTGTAAAGTCTACATGGAGACAGGGCTATGCAGTGGTGGGATTCAAATACCTGAACAACCGGTTCTATTATGTGATGCAGGCCTGGGCCTCTGATGCCTAGAACGGGCTTCCAGAAGTGGCATCATGCACTTCCGGTGGGACGTTCTAGGCCTGGGAGGCCTCCTCCAGGCCTCCGAGGCCTAGAACAGACTTCCAGAAGTGGTATCCATGCACTTCCGGTGGGCTGTTCTAGGCCTGGGAGGCTTCCTCCAGACCTCCGAGGCCTAGAACAGACTTCCGGAAATGGTATCCATGCACTTCCGGTGAACTGTTCTAAGTCTGGGAGGCCTCCTCCAGGCCTCCGAGGCCTAGAACAGACTTCCAGAAGTGGTATCCATGCACTTCCGGTGGGCCGTTCTAGGCCTGGGAGGCCTCTGAGGCCTAGACTGGACTTCCAGAAACCAGCCGGTTCTCCGAATTCAGGTAAATTTAGCTACCGGTTCTCCTGAAGCGGTGCGAACCGGCTGAATCCCACCACTGGAGCTATGGAACATCTGTAGGACTTTCTTGGCAGAGATAAAACTGGATCTCCTAAGCTAAGCATGTCTAGTAGAAGGAGAACTTCCTTGGATGAATGTGACTTCAAGGAAGACGGGGTCAATGATCAAAGCCAAGTTAAGTTGGTGATCTGTTGTAGATGGAGACAGGGCTATGGGACTTCTGTGGGATCTTCTTAGCAGAAGTGAAAGTGGATCTCCATCTCCACGGGGTTGAAGGAAGACCATAGTTAAGACTGCCTCTTTCCCTTCCGCCCTTGTCTTGAGGGACGTTCTTCCTCTTGGTTCTTCAAGTCAACTCTTTGACCAAGATCCAGGGACGGTGAAGGGATCCAACACTCAAACCCTTCAATAGTTCATCCCTGGACACCCAAAGGGTGCATGGAGAGGTTGAATCGGCTTAGCTTGTCTAAGGTTGCCCTGGAAGGACAACATCAGAGGTTGATCCCGGATCACTCCTGTGGGGGGGGGGGAAACAAGATGGCGGTCTCCGTGGAGTCAAACCTGGAAGATGGCTCGATTCTCAGCTTGTTTCTTCTCCACTGTAGGTGGTCAGAGAATGCACAGCCACCTATTTCTTTGGGGAGAAGCCACGGCTGGCTTTTGTCACCTGTGACGCCGTCGAGGGAATCGAGGAGAAGGTAGAGGAGAAGGAGAACGCGGAGGAGGTAAGAAGGTGGTATGGTGTCTGGGACTTCTGGTGATGACCTCCAAACGTAGAAGGAGAGTTGAGCCATTGACCAGGTGGAGGACACCCCATCTCACTTGAGGTAGTCCATTCGTCACACGTTTCGGAGACGAGAATCCCGATTAAAATTGGTATCGCCCGAGCTTTGGTCCCCCTTGAACCAGGAAGAGGAGGTGGAAGAGGAGAACGAGGAGGTAAGAAGGTGGTGTGATGGGGGGGTGGGGGCTTGAACCATTAGTCCGGTGGAGGAGACCCCCATCTCAGCTGAGGTCCTACATTTGCCATGTGTTTTGAAGAGGAGATACCCATTTAGAGGGTATCTCCCAAACTTTGGTTTCTCCTGAGATAGGCTGGAAACATGGTAGAGGATTCCCTGCCTGAGCAGGGGGATGGACTGGATGACCTCCAAGGTCCCTTCCAACCCTGTGATTCTGTAAGGGTTTCTTGCTCGAGGAAGGGGATGGACCGGATGACCTCCAAGGTCCCTTCCAACTCTGTGATTCTCTAAGGGTTTCTTGCTCGAGCAGGGGGATGGACTGGATGACCTCCAAGGTCCCTTCTAACTCTGTTATTCTCTAAGGGTTTCTTGCTCAAGCAGGGGGATGGACTGGATGACCTCCAAGGTCCCTTCCAACCCTGTGATTCTGTAAGGGTTTCTTGCTGGAGCAGGGGGATGGACTAGATGACCTCCAAGGTCCCTTCCAACCCTGTTATTCTCTAAGGGTTTCTTGCTCGAGCAGGGGGCTGGACTAGATGACCTCCCAGACCCCTTCCAACTCTGTTATTCTGTACAAGTTTCTTGCTCGAGCAGGGGGCTGGACTGGATGACCTCCAAGGTCCCTTCCAACTCTGTTATTCTCTAAGGGTTTCTTGCTCGAGCAGGGGGATGGACTGGATGACCTCCCAGGTCCCTTCCAATCCTGTTATTCTGTACGAGTTTCTTGCTTGAGCAGGGGGCTGGACTGGATGACCTCCAAGGTCCCTTCCAACTCTGTTATTCTCTAAGGGTTTCTTGCTTTAGCAGGGGGATGGACTGGATGACCTCCAAGGTCCCTTCCAACCCTGTTGTTTTGTCATTCTGCTAAGTGGTCAGAATCTCCTTCTGCCAGCTCGCTACCCATCTCGACAAGGCCATCTTTAATGTGCATTTTTAAAATCAGGCCTGAAACAAATGTCCTTTGCTTTTGGACTCTTAAAAAAAAAAATCACCTCCAACACAGAAGCACAAACTTTGGAGGTCATCTAGTCCAACCCCCTGCTCAAGCAGGAGACCCTTACAGAATCATAGAATAAACCTGAGTAGATTCTCCTTCTTCATCTGCAGAGAGGGTGTAAAAGGGGATCCCTTTGTTGTACTGGACTGCCACAACTGCACCCTTTGCAAATGTGCAAATCTGAGCACGGAGTAGCCCGGAAGCAGAAAGAGGAAGGGAGGAGGGGGGGGTCTGGATGTGCCCGCGGGCTACCTGTTGGGGAACCAGGCCTGACCAGACCCGATCCTTTCCTTCCTTTCTAGGATCCGTCCGAACGTTGGCAGAACGTGAGGCTGCCACTTCCCAGGATAGAACTGACGATCCAAATTGTGATCAAGTTTTAAGAGATGATTCGGAAAGATGATTCAGCTTCCAGAAAAAAAATCATTTCTGCAGAAAATGATTGGATGATTCTCCAATTTTTGGGGGTTTTTTTTCCAGCTTGGACCCGATTCGGGTTTTCCTAAACGTATTCGCATTTGAAGTAGCATTCGAACTCCAGACCCAGGCAAAAATGGAAATGCTGCAGCATGCAGAAGTTAGGGAAAGGAATCAAATGAATTTGAAGGAGGATTCGAACTCCGAACCCAGGCGGGAAGGGAAATACTGCAGCAGGCAGAAGAGAGAAGTTAGGGAAGGGAATCAAATGAATTTGAAAGGGAATTTGAACTCCGAACCCAGGCGGGAAGGGAAACGCTGCAGCACGCAGAAGTTAGGGAAGGGAATCAAATGAATTTGAAAGAGAATTCGAACTCTGAACCCAGCCAGGTAGAAAGGGAAATACTGCAGGATGCAGAAGAGAGAAGTTAGGGAAAGGAATCAAATGAATTTGAAGGAGAATTCGAACTCCGAACGCAGGCGGGAAGGGAAATGCTGCAGCAGGCAGAAGAGAGAAGTTAGGGAAAGGGGTTCGAATGCAACGGGATACATATTGGTTAAGGCACTTTTTGTTTTTGTTTTTAAATAGAAATAAATGCTTGAAAACGAGTCGAAGCGAGTCTCTTCTTTGCCAAACGCGAGTCTTGGTTGGGAAAAGTGGGGAAAAAGTTTCTCCCTTTTTCGGGAACGCCTTCCCTGTTTCGCTTGGCGAACAACTCTGCTTTTCTCCCGATTTCCGGCTGTTTGAAAAAAGAAGCTTTGCCTTCGTCCCCCAGTGTGTGTTTCCCTTGCTAGACTTTTGATCCCCATGTTGAAGGAAAAGTCTTCATCACGGTTCAGTCCAAGCCGGGAATAAACAACATGGCGACTGTTTTAGAAAGAAGGTTGCAGTTTATTCCCGGCTTGGACTGAACCGTGATGAAGACTTTTCCTTCAACAATTTGGCGACCCAGATGGGACTCCAAGCCGGGAATAAACAACATGGCGACTGCTTTAAAAAGAAGATTGCCATGTTGTTTATTCCCGGCTTGGACTGAACCATGATTCTTCTTTTTTCCCTTCCTTTCTCATTCCATTTTTCTATTCTTTTCTGCTCAAAGGGATTGCAAGGAGAGATTTATTTATCCCCACCCCCCCCTGTTTTCGAGACTGGCAAGATCCTGATCTCTCCTGGGAATTCTTAAATAATGGGAAGACAATGGCGGATCGTTGAATTGTTTTCGGTCTGAATCCAGAACGGCGGGAAAAATTGCCGGGGCCCTAAGCAAACATGAGACAGCTGGCGTTCAACTTGTGCAGCAGCCGAAAAAGCTAACACAATCCTGGGTTGTGTAAACAGAGGCAGAGAATCAAGATCACGCAAAGTATTCGTCCCGCTTCATCAAACCCTAGTGAGGCCACCCCTGGATTACTGCAGCCAATTTTGGTCACCACATCACAAAAAAGAGGTGGAGAGTTTGGAGAAAAATTGAGAGAAGAGCAACTGAGGGGGAGGAGGGGGAGGAGGAGGAGGAGAGAAAGGTCTCCTGCTTGAGCAGGGGGCTGGACTAGATGACCTCCAAGGTCCCTTCCAATAGAAAATAGAATAGAATAGAATAGAATAGAATAGAATAGAATAGAATAGAAGAGAAGAGAAGAGAAGAGAAGAGAAGAGAAGAGAATAGGAGCTGGAAGGGACCTTGAAGGTCATCTAGTCCAGCCCCCTGCTCAAGCAGGAGACCCTTATAGAATTACAAAATAATAGATTTTGAAGGGATCTTGGAGGTCATCTAGTCCAACCCGTGCTTCAAGCAGGAGACCCTTACAGAATAACAGAGCTGGAAGGGACCTTGGAGGTCATCTAGTCCAACCCTCTGCTCAAGCAGGAGACCCTACACCATTCCAGACAAATGGCTGTCCAGTCTCTTCTTAAAAACCTCCAGTGATGTAGCACCCACAGCTTCTGGTGGCAAGCCGTTCCACTGGTTAATTCACTCTGAGGAAATTCCTCCTTAATTCCAGGCTGCTTCTCTCCTGGATGAGTTTCCATCCGTTGCTTCTTCTCCTGCCCTTCAGGTGCTTTGGAGAATAGATGGAAAACCCCCCCTCTTCTTTGGGGCAGCCCCTCAAATATTGGACGACTGCTATCATGTGTGTCCCCCCCCTCCTTCTTTTCATGAAATGGGACGTCCATTGTTTGAAGGAAAGTCCTCACAAAGGAGAGAACTCACAACTGAAACGATGCTGGCCGGGAAGACACATAAGCAAAGGGTTGCAAAAGGCCAAGCCGTCATAAGTACAAGTCAGTTGCCAAGTGTCTGAATTTTGAGCCCGCGATCGCGGGGACGCTTGCCACGGTCGTAAGTGTGGAACAACGGTCCTGGGTCGTTTGCTTTTTCACTGCCGTTGTAACTTCAAACGGTCACTAATTAATGGTCGTACGTTGAGGACTAGCAGCAGACAAAAAAAATGGAAAGATATTTTAGTTCCCGCCCTGCAGGACTGGTTGCAAAAGCTGATGGAATTAGGAAAGGCAGCTAAGCTGACCGCTTTAATTAAAGGGGGGGGAAATATAGAAGTAATTTTGCTTTTAATTTGGAAACCACTGCTGGACTTTGTGCATGAGGTGGGGAAAGAAAAAAAGAAACTTGTGTTTTGCTGATTAGATAAGTTTGTTGCTATAGAAAAGGCTACTATATATTACTCTGTAAAAACAAAACATTGAGTTTGTGTGTTGTTGCCATTGTGCTTTTAACTTGGAAACCACTGCTGGACTTTGTGCATGAGGTGGGGAAAGAAAAAAAGAAACTTGTGTTTTGCTGATTAGATAAGTTTGTTGCTATAGAAAAGGCTACTATATATTACTCTGTAAAAACAAAACATTGAGTTTGTGTGTTGTTGCCATTGTGCTTTTAACTTGGAAACCACTGGTGGACTTTGTGCTTGGGATGTAAAATAAAAAAAGAAATTTGGAATTTGTGTTTTGCTGATTAGAATTAGATGAGTTTGTTACTATAGAAAAGGCTTGTAAATATTACTATGTAAAAACAAAACATTGAGCTTGTGTGTTGTTGCTATTGTGCTTTTCACTTGGAAAGTGTATTTCTTTTATCGGTGGTTCATTCAGATTATTTCTAGAGTCACGCCAGGCAGGGAAATGTCTCTCCGAGTTGCGAACCGAAAGGAATAGAAACAGTTTGCAAAACAAAATAATCCAGCTCAACAATTCCTCTCAGGTCGTCCAATCAACAGCCTGTTCTCCTTCTAGGAGGCAGCGATGATTGTGGTCATTAGGAAATATTATTTTGGGAGGAGAAAATCGTTGTAGCTCAGAGGTAAACTGGGGGGGGGGGTGTCCCTGGTGCTCTCTGGGCCGGGTTGTTTCCTAGCAGACGTTTCATGACCCAACTTGGGGACGTCATCAGTGCTAGAAGGGAGGAGGAGGAGGAGGAAAAGGTCTATGGGGTCCTTAGTCCTCTCTGAGCTCTGTTAGTTTCTTGCAGACGTTTCATGACCCTGCTAGGTAACATCATCAGGAACAAGATGTCTGCAAGGAAGCCAGCAAGCTCAGAGAGCACCGGGGACCCCACAATGTCATCATTCTATACAACAGCCTCACCACATCGGTTGTGTGATTTGTTCCTTTGCTCCCACCCCACCTCCACCCCACAGTGGAACCCCCATGGATAAAGAACAGGGTTTTTTGTAACCTTGGCAACTGTAAGCTGACTGGACTTCGTCACCCAGAATTCCCCAGTCAGCATATGGAATGCTGGGCATTGACGTCTCCAGAACTTAAAGGTTAATGCTGTAAGCTCCTTATTTCTTCCTTCTCTCCTAAACAAAATAATAGAACTGGAAGGGACCTCGGAGGTCAACTAGTCCAACCCCCTGCTCAAGCAGGAGAAGACCCTTATAGAATTACAAAATAATAGATTTCGAAGGGATCTTGGAGGTCATCTAGAGTCCAACCCCCTGCTCAAGCAGGAGACCCTTACAGAATAACCAAGCTGGAAGGGACCTTGGAGGTCATCTAGTCCAGCCCCCTGCTCAAGCAGGAGACCCTTATAGAATAACAGAGTTGGAAGGGGCCTTGGAGGTCATCTAGTCCATCCCCATGCTCAGGCAGGAAACCTTTCTCTCCTCCTCCCCCTCCTCCTCCTCCCCCTCCACCGAATAGCAGAATAACAGGGTTGGAAGGGACTCTAGAGGTCATCTAGTCCAACAACAACAACAACAACAACTTTCGCTTCTCATCCAAGCGTGGGAGTGGAGGACCCATACAACGCAGTCCCGCTCAGCCAGAGACGCTGGGCCATTGCCAAGGTTGAGGAGCCCTGATCTGGAGAGGTGCCAGAAGAACATTGAGCACCATAAATGAGTCTCAAAGTCCTGGCTTATCTGTCCACCATCTCAAGGAAGCAGCGCTTGTTTTGCAGGAAGAACCTTGGAGAATTCGGTTGGGGGGAAAACCCCTGGTCACCTGCCACCAAGCAGGTGACCGGAGTATCTGGGCATAAAAAGGAGACGTCCTGGTCCCGGGAACCACATCTGCTGTGGACCTCCATAGCAGAAGAACCAAGGATGCAAGGCTACTTCTGGAAGACCTGGCTGGTGCTTGGGGCTCTTTCGGCCTCTGGACGTTGTGCACCGTCACCCAAGCCACTGACCTATCAGGAAGCTCTGGAGCTTGGCGTGGTCAACATCAACAGCAAAGCCAAGGAAGAGTTCTTCTACCAGCTCCTGGAAGCTGTTCCTCAACCTGAATGGGTACGTACTCTTCACTTCAGGTCCATCGTGGAGTTGTGTCTTTGTAGAGTAGACCCATCCCTTGTGGGAAACAGTTCTGAGACTTCTAGGGAGCTCCTTCTCCTCCTCCTCCTCCTCCTCCTCCTCCTTCTCCACCCACCCTGTTCTCCAAGCGTGGAGATCTGGATTGGCCTTCATCTATGGTCAATCAAGATGATGGGCCTGGTATGAAGAACATCTGGAACCCTTATGGGATGTAGAATAGACCCATCCATTATGGGATGTAGAGTAGACCCATCCATTATGGGAGGTACAGTAGACCCATCCTTTATAATATGTAGAGTAGACCCATGGGATGTAGAGTAGACCCATCCGTTATGGGATATACAGTAGACCCATCCCTTATTCAATAAGGCTTATTGGATGTAGAGTAGACCCATCCGTTATAATATGTAGAGTAGACCCATCCCTTATTGGATGTAGAGTAGACCCACCCTTTATAATATATAGAGTAGACACATCCATTATGGGATGTAGAGTAGACACATCCTTTATAATATGTAGAGTAGACACATCCATTATGGGATGTAGAGTAGACCCATCCCTTATGGGATGTAGAGTAGACACATCCATTATGGGATGTAGAGTAGATCCATCCCTTATTGGATGTAGAGTAGACCCACCCTTTCTAATATATAGAGTAGACACATCCGTTATGGGATGTAGAGTAGACCCATCCTTTATAATATGTAGAGTAGACCCATCCGTTATGGGATATAGAGTAGACCCATCCTTTATGGGATGTAGAGTAGACCCATCCTTTATAATATATAGAGTAAACCCATCTGTTATGGGATGTAGAGTAGACCCACCGCTTATGGGATGTAGAGTAGACCCATCCCTTATAGTAAGTAGAGTAGACCCATCCCTTATGGTATGTAGAGTAGACCCATCCCTTATGGGATGTAGAGTAGATCCATCCCTTACTGGAAGATCTCCATTCTAGAAGAACAGGATTGATGGAGTCCTTCCTTTCAGGAATCCACTAACCCTGTTCTCCTGGAATGGAGATCTTGAACACTCCATCTGTGGTCAGTCAGGATGATGGGCCTGACATGAAGAGAATCTGGAACCTTCATGGACTCTTCTCTGGAGCCACATTCAGGTGGCTCCTTCAAGAGTGGTCCAGAAGTGATCCCAATGTAAAAACAGGGAGAAGGTCCAGGTGGCCTTCAAAGTAACCGTTCTACTTGGCCATGACTTCTTTCAGGATCCCAACTCTGAAGCTACCCAAGAGTTGAAGTTCACCATCAAAGAGACGGTGTGCCCTGTGAAGGAAGGACGTGCCCTGGAGGAATGTGACTTCAAAGAAGACGGGGTGAGTGACGAATGCCAAGCTAGATTGGGTGGTCTGGTGTAGATGGAGACAGGTCTACGGGACTTCTGTAGGATCTTCTGGACAGAGGTGAAACTGGATCTCCGTCTTCCCTGGGTGGAAGGAAGTCCATAGTTAAGACTGCCTCTCTCCCTTCTAACTTTGTCTTGGGGGACGTTCTTCCTCTGGGTTCTTCAAGTCAACCCTTTGACCCAGATCCATGGATGGAGAAGGGACCCAACATTGGACCCTTCGGCAGATGTTTCCCATTCTTGTAAAGTCTACATGGAGACAGGGCTATGCAGTGGTGGGATTCAAATACCTGAACAACCGGTTCTATTATGTGATGCAGGCCTGGGCCTCTGATGCCTAGAACGGGCTTCCAGAAGTGGCATCATGCACTTCCGGTGGGACGTTCTAGGCCTGGGAGGCCTCCGAGGCCTAGACTGGACTTCCAGAAGCCAGCCGGTTCTCTGAATTCAGGTAAATTTAGCTACCGGTTCTCCTGAAGCGGTGCGAACCGGCTGAATCCCACCACTGGAGCTATGGAACATCTGTAGGACTTTCTTGGCAGAGATAAAACTGGATCTCCTAAGCTAAGCATGTCTAGTAGAAGGAGAACTTCCTTGGATGAATGTGACTTCAAGGAAGACGGGGTCAATGATCAAAGCCAAGTTAAGTTGGTGATCTGTTGTAGATGGAGACAGGGCTATGGGACTTCTGTGGGATCTTCTTAGCAGAAGTGAAAGTGGATCTCCATCTCCACGGGGTTGAAGGAAGACCATAGTTAAGACTGCCTCTTTCCCTTCCGCCCTTGTCTTGAGGGACGTTCTTCCTCTTGGTTCTTCAAGTCAACACTTTGACCAAGATCCAGGGACGGTGAAGGGATCCAACACTCAAACCCTTCAACAGTTCATCCCTGGACACCCAAAGGGTGCATGGAGAGGTTGAATCGGCTTAGCTTGTCTAAGGTTGCCCTGGAAGGACAACATCAGAGGTTGATCCCGGATCACTCCTGTGGGGGGGGGGAAACAAGATGGCGGTCTCCGTGGAGTCAAACCTGGAAGATGGCTCGATTCTCAGCTTGTTTCTTCTCCACTGTAGGTGGTCAGAGAATGCACAGCCACCTATTTCTTTGGGGAGAAGCCACGGCTGGCTTTTGTCACCTGTGACGCCGTCGAGGGAATCGAGGAGAAGGTAGAGGAGAAGGAGAACGCGGAGGAGGTAAGAAGGTGGTATGGTGTCTGGGACTTCTGGTGATGACCTCCAAACGTAGAAGGAGAGTTGAGCCATTGACCAGGTGGAGGACACCCCATCTCACTTGAGGTAGTCCATTCGTCACACGTTTCGGAGACGAGAATCCCGATTAAAATTGGTATCTCCCGAGCTTTGGTCCCCCTTGAACCAGGAAGAGGAGGTGGAAGAGGAGAACGAGGAGGTAAGAAGGTGGTGTGATGGGGGGGTGGGGGCTTGAACCATTAGTCCGGTGGAGGAGACCCCCATCTCAGCTGAGGTCCTACATTTGCCATGTGTTTTGAAGAGGAGATACCCATTTAGAGGGTATCTCCCAAACTTTGGTTTCTCCTGAGATAGGCTGGAAACATGGTAGAGGGTTCCCTGCCTGAGCAGGGGGATGGACTGGATGACCTCCAAGGTCCCTTCCAACCCTGTGATTCTGTAAGGGTTTCTTGCTCGAGGAAGGGGATGGACCGGATGACCTCCAAGGTCCCTTCCAACTCTGTGATTCTCTAAGGGTTTCTTGCTCGAGCAGGGGGATGGACTGGATGACCTCCAAGGTCCCTTCTAACTCTGTTATTCTCTAAGAGTTTCTTGCTCGAGCAGGGGGATGGACTGGATGACCTCCAAGGTCCCTTCCAACCCTGTTATTCTGTACGAGTTTCTTGCTTGAGCAGGGGGCTGGACTGGATGACCTCCCAGGTCCCTTCCAACTCTGTTATTCTGTACAAGTTTCTTGCTTGAGCACGGGGCTGGACTGGATGACCTCCAAGGTCCCAACCCTGTGATTCTGTAAGGGTTTCTTGCTCGAGCAGGGGGATGGACTGGATGACCTCCAAGGTCCCTTCCAACCCTGTTATTCTGTACAAGTTTCTTGCTTGAGCACGGGGTTGGACTGGATGACCTCCAAGGTCCCAACCCTGTGATTCTGTAAGGGTTTCTTGCGCGAGCAGGGGGCTGGACTGGATTACCTCCAAGGTCCCTTCCAACTCTGTTATTCTCTAAGGGTTTCTTGCTTGAGCGGGGGCTGGACTGGATGACCTCCAAGGTCCCTTCCAACCCTGTGATTCTGTAAGGGTTTCTTGCTCGAGCAGGGGGATGGACTGGATAACCTCCAAGATCCCTTCCAACTCTGTTATTTTCTAAGGGTTTCTTGCTCGAGCAGGGGGATGGACTGGATGACCTCCAAGGTCCCTTCCAACTCTGTTATTCTGTACGAGTTTCTTGCTTGAGCAGGGGGCTGGACTGGATGACCTCCAAGGTCCCTTCCAACTCTGTGATTCTCTAAGGGTTTCTTGCTTGAGCAGGGGGCTGGACTGGATGACCTCCAAGGTCCCTTCCAATCCTGTGATTCTGTAAGGGTTTCTTGCTGGAGCAGGGGGATGGACTAGATGACATCCAAGGTCCCTTCCAACCCTGTTATTCTCTAAGGGTTTCTTGCTGGAGCAGGGGGATGGACTAGATGACCTCCAAGGTCCCTTCCAACTCTGTTATTCTCTAAGGGTTTCTTGCTCGAGCAGGGGGATGGACTGGATGACCTCCAAGGTCCCTTCCAACCCTGTTATTCTGTACGAGTTTCTTGCTTGAGCAGGGGGATGGACTGGATGACCTCCAAGGTCCCTTCCAATCCTGTTATTCTGTACGAGTTTCTTGCTTGAGCAGGGGGCTGGACTAGATGACCTCCAAGGTCCCTTCCAACTCTGTTATTCTCTAAGGGTTTCTTGCTTGAGCGGGGATGGACTGGATGACCTCCAAGGTCCCTTCCAACTCTGTTATTCTCTAAGGGTTTCTTGCTTTAGCAGGGGGATGGACTGGATGACCTCCAAGGTCCCTTCCAACCCTGTTGTTTTGTCATTCTGCTAAGTGGTCAGAATCTCCTTCTGCCAGCTCGCTACCCATCTCGACAAGGCCATCTTTAATGTGCATTTTTAAAATCAGGCCTGAAACAAATGTCCTTTGCTTTTGGACTCGTAAAAAAAAAAATCACCTCCAACACACAAGCACAAACTTTGGAGGTCATCTAGTCCAACCCCCTGCTCAAGCAGGAGACCCTTACAGAATCATAGAATAAATCTGAGTAGATTCTCCTTCTTCATCTGCAGAGAGGGTGTAAAAGGGGATCCCTTTGTTGTACTGGACTGCCACAACTGCACCCTTTGCAAATGTGCAAATCTGAGCACGGAGTAGCCCGGAAGCAGAAAGAGGAAGGGAGGGGGGGGTCTGGATGTGCCCGCGGGCTACCTGTTGGGGAACCATGCCTGACCAGACCCAATCCTTTCCTTCCTTTCTAGGATCCGTCCGAACGTTGGCAGAAAGTGAAGCTGCCACGTCTCAGTATAGAAGTGACGATCAGCATTGTGATCAAGTTTTAAGAGATGATTCGGAAAGATGATTCAGCTTCCAGGAAAAAAATCATTTCTGCAGAAAATGATTGGATGATTCTCCAGTTTTTTGGGCTTTTTTTTTCCAGCTTGGACCCGATTCGGGTTTTCCTAAACGTATTCGCATTTGAAGTAGCATTCGAACTCCAGACCCAGGCAGAAAGGGAAATGCTGCAGCATGCAGAAGTTAGGGAAAGGAATCAAATGAATTTGAAGGAGGATTCGAACTCCGAACCCAGGCGGGAAGGGAAATACTGCAGCAGGCAGATGAGAGAAGTTAGGGAAGGGAATCAAATGAATTTGAAAGGAGGATTCGAACTCCGAACCCAGGCGGAAAGGGAAATACTGCAGCAGGCAGAAGAGAGAAGTTAGGGAAGGGAATCAAATGAATTTGAAAGGGAATTTGAACTCCGAACCCAGGCGGGAAGGGAAACGCTGCAGCACGCAGAAGTTAGGGAAGGGAATCAAATGAATTTGAAGGAGAATTCGAACTCTGAACCCAGCCAGGTAGAAAGGGAAATACTGCAGGATGCAGAAGAGAGAAGTTAGGGAAAGGAATCAAATGAATTTGAAGGAGAATTCGAACTCCGAACCCAGGCCGGAAGGGAAATGCTGCAGCCCGCAGAAGTTAGGGAAGGGAATCAAATGAGTTTGGAGGAGAATTCAAACTCCGAACCCAGGCGGAACGGGAACTCCTGCAGCAGGCAGAAGAGAGAAGTTAGGGAAAGGGGTTCGAATGCAACGGGATACATATTGGTTAAGGCACTTTTTGTTTTTGTTTTTAAATAGAAATAAATGCTTGAAAACGAGTCGAAGCGAGTCTCTTCTTTGCCAAACGCGAGTCTTGGTTGGGAAAAGTGGGGGGAAAGTTTCTCCCTTTTTCGGGAACGCCTTCCCTGTTTCGCTTGGCGAACAACTCTGCTTTTCTCCTGATTTCCGGCTGATTGAAAAAAGAAGCTTTGCCTTCGTCCCCCAGTGTGTGTTTCCCTTGCTAGACTTTTGATCCCCATGTTGAAGGAAAAGTCTTCATCATGGTTCAGTCCAAGCCGGGAATAAACAACATGGCGACTGCTTTAGAAAGAAGGTTGCAGTTTGTCCCCGGCTAGGACTGAACCGTGATGAAGACTTTTCCTTCAACAATTTGGCGACCCAGATGGGACTCCAAGCCGGGAATAAACGACATGGCGACTGCTTTAGAAAGAAGGTTGCCATGTTGTTTATTCCCGGCTTGGACTGAACCATGATGAAGACTTTTCCTTCAACAATTTGGCGACCCAGATGGGACTCCAAGCCGGGAATAAAGGACATGGTGACTGCTTTAGAAAGAAGGTTGCCATGTTGTTTATTCCCGGCTTGGACTGAACCATGATGAAGACTTTTCCTTCAACAATTTGGCGACCCAGATGGGACTCCAAGCCGGGAATAAACAACATGGCGACTGCTTTAGAAAGAAGATTGCCATGTTGTTTATTCCCGGTTTGGACTGAACCATGATTCTTCGTTTTTGCCTTCCTTTCTCATTCCATTTTTCTATTCTTTTCTGCTCAAAGGGATTGCAAGGAGAGATTTATCTATTCCACCCCGCCCCCCTGTTTTCGAGACTGGGAAGATCCTGATCTCTCATGGGAATTCTTAAATAATGGGAAGACAATGGCGGATCGTTGAATTGTTTTAGGTCTGAATCCAGAACGGCGGGGAAAATTGCCGGGGCCCTAAGCAAACATGAGACAGGGAACACCCAGCTGGCGTTCAACTTGTGCAGCAGCCGAAAAAGCTAACACAATCCTGGGTTGTGTAAACAGAGGCAGAGAATCAAGATCACGCAAAGTATTCGTCCCGCTTCATCAAACCCTAGTGAGGCCACACCTGGATTACTGCAGCCAATTTTGGTCACCACATCACAAAAAAGAGGTGGAGAGTTTGGAGAAAAATTGAGAGAAGAGCAACTGAGAGGATCCAATACCCGGAGACTAAAACGTACGAAGAAGAACGGCTGCGGGACTTGGGTTTGGCTAGTCTAAAGAAAAGAAGAAATAGGGAAGACAGGATAGCAGGGTTCCACTATTTGGGGGGCTGCCCCAAAGAAGAGAGGGGGTCAAACTATTCTCCAAAGCACCAGAGGGCAGGACAAGAAACAATGGTTGGAAGCTGATCAAGGAGAGAAGCAACCTGGAATTAAGGAGAAACTTCCTGACATTGAGGACAATTAACCAGTGGAACAGCTGGCCACCAGAAATCGTGGGCGCTCCATCGCTGGAGATTTTTAAGAAGAGACTGGACAACCATTTGTCTGAGATGGTATAGGTTTTCCTGCTTGAGCGGCGGGCTGGACTAGAAGACCTCCAACGTCCCTTCCAGCTCCTATTCTCTTCTCTTCTCTTCTCTTCTCTTCTCTTCTCTTCTCTTCTCTTCTCTTCTCTTCTATTCTATTCTATTCTATTCTATTCTATTCTATTCTATAATTTTCTATTCTATTCTATTTTCTATTGGGACCTTGGAGGTCATCTAGTCCAGCCCCCTGCTCAAGAAGGAGACCCTTACAGAATAACAGAGTTGGAAGGGGCCTTGGAGGTCATCTAGTCCATCCCCATGCTCAGGCAGGAAACCTTTCTCTCCTCCTCCCCCTCCTCCCCCTCCCCCTCCACCGAATAGCAGAATAACAGGGTTGGAAGTGACTCTAGAGGTCATCTAGTCCAACCCCCTGCTCAATCAGGAGACTCTTACAGAATAACAGAGTTGGAAGGGGCCTTGGAGGTCATCTAGTCCATCCCCATGCTCAGGCAGGAAACCTTTCTCTCCTCCTCCTCCTCCCCCTCCTCCCCCTCCACCGAATAGCAGAATAACAGGGTTGGAAGGGACCCTAGGGGTCATCTAGTCCAACCCCCTGCTCAAGCAGGAGACCCTTACAGAATAACAGAGTTGGAAGGGGCCTTGGAGGTCATCTAGTCCATCCCCATGCTCAGGCAGGAAACCTTTCTCTCCTCCTCCCCCTCCTCCCCCTCCCCCTCCACTGAATAGCAGAATAACAGGGTTGGAAGTGACTCTAGAGGTCATCTAGTCCAACCCCCTGCTCAATCAGGAGACTTTTACAGAATAACAGAGTTGGAAGGGGCCTTGGAGGTCATCTAGTCCATCCCCATGGTCAGGCAGGAAACCTTTCTCTCCTCCTCCTCCTCCTCCTCCAAATAGCAGAATAACAGGGTTGGAAGGGACCTTGGAGGTCATCTAGTCCAGCCCCCTGCTCAAGCAGGAGACCCTTATAGAATTACAAAATAATAGATTTTGAAGGGATCTTGGAGGTCATCTAGTCCAACCCCCTGCTCAAGCAGGAGACCCTTACAGAATAACCGAGCTGGAAGGGACCTTGAAGGTCATCTAGTCCAGCCCCCTGCTCAAGCAGGAGACCCTTATAGAATTACAAAATAATAGATTTCGAAGGGATCTTGGTGGTCATCTAGTCCAACCCCCTGCTCAAGCAGGAGACCCTTACAGAATAACAAGAGTTGGAAGGGACCTTGGAGATCATCTAGTCCAACCCCTGCTTCAAGCAGGAGACCCTTACAGAATAACATAGCTGGAAGGGACCTTGGAGGTCATCTAGTCCAACCCTCTGCTCAGGCAGGAGACACTACACCATTCCAGACAAATGGCTGTCCAGTCTCTTCTTAAAAACCTCCAGTGATGTAGCACCCACAGCTTCTGGTGGCAAGCCGTTCCACTGGTTAATTGCGCTCACTCTGAGGAAATTCCTCCTTAATTCCAGGCTGCTTCTCTCCTGGATGAGTTTCCATCCGTTGCTTCTTCTCCTGCCCTTCAGGTGCTTTGGAGAATAGATGGAACCCCCCCCCCCTCTTCTTTGGGGCAGCCCCTCAAATATTGGACGACTGCTATCATGTGTGTCCCCCCCTCCTTCTTTTCATGAAATGGGACGTCCATTGTTTGAAGGAAAGTCCTCACAAAGGAGAGAACTCACAACTGAAACGATGCTGGCCGGGAAGACACATAAGCAAAGGGTTGCAAAAGGCCAAGCCGTCATAAGTACAAGTCAGTTGCCAAGTGTCTGAATTTTGAGCCCGCGATCGCGGGGACGCTTGCCACGGTCGTAAGTGTGGAACAACGGTCCTGGGTCGTTTGCTTTTTCACTGCCGTTGTAACTTCAAACGGTCACTAATTAAAGGTCGTACGTTGAGGACTAGCGGCAGACAAAAAAAATGGAAAGATATTTTAGTTCCCGCCCTGCAGGACTGGTTGCAAAAGCTGATGGAATTAGGAAAGGCAGCTAAGCTGACCGCTTTAATTAAAGGGGGGGGGAAATATAGAAGTAATTTTGCTTTTAATTTGGAAACCACTGCTGGACTTTGTACATGAGGTGGGGAAAGAAAAAAAGAAACTTGTGTTTTGCTGATTAGATAGGTTTGTTGCTGTAGAAAAGGCGACTATATATTACTGTGTAAAAACAAAACATTGAGTTTGTGTGTTGTTGCCATTGTGCTTTTAACTTGGAAACCACTGCTGGACTTTGTGCTTGGGATGGAAAATAAAAAAAGAAATTTGGAATTTATGTTTTGCTGATTAGATAAGTTTGTTGCTACAGAAAAGGCTACTGTATATTACTGTGTAAAAACAAAACATTGAGTTTGTGTGTTGTTGCCATTGTGCTTTTAACTTGGAAACCACTGCTGGACTTTGTGCTTGGGATGGAAAAAAACCAGAAACTGGGAATTTGTCTTTTGCTGATTAGATAGGTTTGTTGTTAGAGAAATAGCTAGTAAATATCACTATGTAAAAACAAAACATTGAGCTTGTGTGTTGTTGCCATTGTGCTTTTCACTTGGAATCCACTTCTGAACTTTGTGCTTGGGATGGAAAATAAAAAAAGAAATTTGGAATTTATGTTTTGCTGATTAGAATTAGATGAGTTTGTTGCTATAGAAAAGGCTTGTAAATATTACTATGTAAAAACAAAACATTGAGTTTGTGTGTTGTTGCCATTGTGCTTTTAACTTGGAAACCACTGCTGGACTTTGTGCTTGGGATGGAAAATAAAAAAAGAAATTTGGAATTTATGTTTTGCTGATTAGAATTAGATGAGTTTGTTGCTATAGAAAAGGCTTGTAAATATCACTATGTAAAAACAAAACATTGAGCTTGTGTGTTGTTGCCATTGTGCTTTTCACTTGGAATCCACTTCTGAACTTTGTGCTTGGGATGGAAAATAAAAAAAGAAATTTGGAATTTATGTTTTGCTGATTAGAATTAGATGAGTTTGTTGCTATAGAAAAGGCTAGTAAATATTGCTATGTAAAAACAAAACATTGAGTTTGTGTGTTGTTGCCATTGTGCTTTTCACTTGGAAACCACTGCTGGACTTTGTGCTTGAGGTGGAAAAAAAAGAAGAAACTGGGAATTTGTCTTTTGCTGATTAGATGAGTTTGTTGCTGTAGAAAAGGCTAGTAAATATTACTGTGTAAAAACAAAACATTGAGCTTGTGTGTCGTTGCTATTGTGCTTTTCACTTGGAAAGTGTATTTCTTTTATCGGTGGTTCATTCAGATTATTTCTAGAGTCACGCCAGGCAGGGAAATGACTCTCCGAGTTACGAACCGAAAGGAATAGAAACAGTTTGCAAAACAAAATAATCCAGCTCAACAATTCCTCTCAGGTCATCAAATCAACAGCCTGTTCTCCTTCTAGGAGGCAGCGATGATTGTGGTCATTAGGAAATATTATTTTGGGAGGAGAAAATCGTTGTAGCTCAGAGGTAAACTGGGGTGTGTGTGTGTCCCTGGTGCTCTCTGGGCCGGGTTGTTTCCTAGCAGACGTTTCATGACCCAACTTGGGAACGTCATCAGTGCTGGAATGGAGGAGGAGAGATGATGAGGATCAGGATGAGAGGAAGTAGGATGGAAGCCTGTGGGAGTCCCTTGGTGCTTCTCTGAGCTGTGGTGGTTTCCCCTTGCAGACGTTTCTGAACCCAACTAGGGAACATCATCAGGCTAGGAAGTAGGGGATGAGTATTTCGTATAGCATGATGACTTATTATGATGAATTTGAGGGGGAGGAGGGCGGCTCGTAAGGACAGACTGTGGGGTCTTTGGTGCTCTCTGAGCTGGGTGGTTTCCTTGCAGACGTTTCATGACCCTGCTAGGTAACATCATCAGGAACAAGATGTCTGCAAGGAAGCCAGCAAGCTCAGAGAGCACCAGGGACCCCACAATGTCATCATTCTATACAACAGCCTCACCACATCGGTTGTGTGATTTGTTCCTTTGCTCCCGCCCCACCTCCACCCCACAGTGGAACCCCCATGGATAAAGAACAGGGTTTTTTGTAACCTTGGCAACTGTAAGCTGACTGGACTTCGTCACCCAGAATTCCCCAGTCAGCACACGGAATGCTGGGCATTGACGTCTCCAGAACTTAAAGGTTAATGCTGTAAGCTCCTTATTTCTTCCTTCTCTCCTAAACAAAATAATAGAACTGGAAGGGACCTCGGAGGTCATCTAGTCCAACCCCCTGCTCAAGCAGGAGACCCTTATAGAATTACAAAATAATAGATTTCGAAGGGATCTTGGAGGTCATCTAGTCCAACCCCCTGCTCAAGCAGGAGACCCTTACAGAATAACCGAGCTGGAAGGGACCTTGGAGGACATCTAGTCCAACCCCCTGCTCAAGCAGGAGACCCTTGCAGAATAACCGAGCTGGAAGGGACCTTGGAGGACATCTAGTCCAGCCCCCGGCTCAAGCAGGAGACCCTTACAGAATAACCGAGCTGGAAGGGACCTTGGAGGTCATTTAGTCCAGCCCCCTGCTCAAGCAGGAGACCCTTATAGAATTACAAAATAATAGATTTCGAAGGGATCTTGGAGGTCATCTAGTCCAACCCCCTGCTCAAGCAGGAGACCCTTACAGAATAACAGAGCTGGAAGGGACTTTGGAGGTCATCTTCTAGTCCAACCCCCTGCTTAAGCAGGAGACCCTTACAGAATAATAAGAGTTGGAAGGGGCCTTGGAGGTCATCTAGTCCAACCCTCTGCTCAAGCAGGAGACCCTTACAGAATAATAAGAGTTGGAAGGGATCTTGGAGGTCATCTAGTCCAATCCCCTGCTTAAGCAGGAGACCCTTACAGAATAATAAGAGTTGGAAGGGACCCTGGAGGTCTTCTAGTCCAGTCCCCTGCTCAAGCAGGAGATCCTATACCATTTCAATGGTTGTCCAGTCTCTTCTTAAAAGCCTCCAGTGATGGAGCACCCACAACTTCTGGAGGAAAGGAGTTCCACTGGTTAATTGTTAATTGTAAACAGGGAGATGGAAATTCTCACTAATTGCCCAAGGACAGTTTCTCAACACCAGGTATTGCATAAACAATCCTGCCTTAATTAATTTTTTTTCTAAAGTCTCCGGATCTCATTAAGGTATGGACAGCCTGAATCTCTGCCTCACAGCCCCAAGGCGTAAATAGCTTTGCCAAACAGACCAAAGATTGTTAAACTCTCTCCTCTTTTACATCTACAGCTAATCTTCGCCTCACGACCAGAATCGGGAGCCAAATTTTGGTCGCTAAGCGAGACATTTGTGGAGTTTTCTCCCATTTTACGATCTTTCTCTCCTCAGGTCTTAAGCCTGGGGTCTTCCAACTTGGCCCTTTTATGACTTGTGGACTTCAACTCCCAGAATTCCTCAGTCGGCCATTTTGATGAAACTGTGGGCTTGGATCCAGACCAGGGGTCTCCCAACTTGGCCCTTTTGTGACTGGTGGACTTCAATTCCCAGAATTCCTCAGCCAGCGTCCCTGGCTGAGGAATTCTGGGAGTTGAAGTCCACCAGTCATAAAAGGACCAAGTTTGAAGACCCCTGTCTTAAGCAAATCCCTGCAGTCGTTTAAGTGAGCCACAGGGTTGTGAAGTGAATCGGGTTCTCCCCGTTTGACTTTGCTTGTCAGAAGATCACAAAAAGGGGATTGGTCATGTGACCCCTGGGACGCTGCGGCCATCAGAAATCTGCGTCAGTTGCCAAGCGTCCAGATTTTGAGCATATGAGTGTGGAGATGTTGCCACGGTCGTAAGCGTGAAAAATGATCATAAGAGAGAGAAACAGAAGAAAGAAAGAAAGAAAGAAAGAAAGACACCGAAAGAAAGACACCGAAAGAAAGACACCGAAAGGGAAGGAAGGGAGGGAGGGAGAAAGAAAGGCGGGAGGGAGATGAAAGAAAGAAAGAAAAAAGAAAGAATGGAAAGAAAGAAAGTAAGAGAAAGAAAGAAAGAAAGACACCGAAAGGGAAGGAAGAGAGGGAGGGAGGGAGTGAGTAAGAAAGGAGGGAGAAGAAAGAAAGAAAGAAAGAAAGAAAGAAAGAAAGAAAGAAAGAAAGAAAGAAAGAAAGAAAGAAAGAAAGAAAGAAAGAAAGAAACTGAAAGGGAAGGAAGGAAGGAAGGAAGGGAGGGAGGGAGGGAGGGAGGGAGAAAGAAAGGAGGAAGGGAGGGAGGGAGCAGAAAGAAAAAAGAAAAAGAAAGAAAGAAAGAAAGAAAGAAAGAAAGAAAGAAAGAAAGAAAGAAAGAAAGAAAGAAAGACACCGAAAGGGAAGGGAGGGAGGGAGAAAGAAAGGAGGGAGGGAGAAAAAAGAAAGAGAGAGAGAAAGAGAGAGAGAGAGAGAAAGAAAGAAAGAAAGAAAGAAAGAAAAAAGGAAAGAAAGAAAGAAAGAAAGAAAGGAAAGAAAGAAAGAAAGAAAGAAAGAAAGAAAGAAAGAAAGAAAGACACCGAAAGGGAAGGAAGAGAGGGAGGGAGGGAGTAAGAAAGAAAGAAAGAAAGAAAGAAAGAAAGAAAGAAAGAAAGAAAGAAAGAAAGACACTGAAAGGGAAGGAAGGGAGGGAGGGAGGGAGGGAGAAAGAAAGGAGGGAGGGAGAAGAAAGAAAGAGAGAGAGAGAGAGAGAGAGAAAGAGAGAAAGAAAGAGAAATAGAGACAGCAAGGGAGCAAGAAAGAAAAGGAAGGAAGGAAGGAAGGAAGGAAGGAAGGAAAGAAGGAAGGAAGGAAGGAAGGAAGGAAGGAAGGAAGGAAGGAAGGAACAAGCGAAGGGGGGGAGGGAGAGGGAGGAAGGGACACAGTAATCGTAATCTATCCATCTAAAGCAAAGGCACAGACCTGCAGTATCCTGACGGCCTCTAGATGGCAGCAAAGCGGAGAAGGCTCTCCTCTTCCATCTAACGGCGAGCTGAAGAAGTGGCCAGTCCCTCACTTTGATTGACATCTCTCTCTGCAGAGGGGCCCGTCCTCGGGCAAGCATGTGCTGCCCTCTGGAGGCACCTCTATGTAATTACTTCGACTTGGTTGAAAAACTTTATCGAAGTTGGAGGAAGAAAGAGAGAGAGACACGTGTCGAAGACCATACGACAGAAGAACACGTGTAGCCGCTTTTCCGACTCCTCTTAACACATTTTCTCAAAAGTGTAAACTTTCGAGAGCTGCAGCATTTTAAGAAAGCTTATCAAAGGATTTGCCTCTTTTATAGGCTTTGGAAGTTAAAAGGCACACCAGCTTTCTTAAAACACTAGTCCCTAGTGTTAAAAGACTGGCTCATATTTTAGCGTCATATCAGTGTCTTTCGATCTTGGCAACTTTAAGACGTGTGGACTTCAACTCCCAGAATTCCCCATCCAGCATACATGAAGTTTGACTCCCAGAATTCCCCACCAACACGCCTGGACTTTGACTCCCAGAATTCCCCAGCCAGCATGCCTGAATCTCAACTCCCAGAATTCCCCAGTAAGCATGCATAAGCTTTTAGCTTTCCAAATCCTACATCCATCATGCCTGGACTTCAATTCCCAGAATTCCCTAGCCAGCATGCTTTAAGAGGGCTGGACTTCAACTCCCAAAATTCCCCATTCAGCATGTGTTGGACTTCAATTCCCAGAATTCCCCAGCAAGCATGCCTGGACTTCCACTCCCAGAATTCCCCAGTCAGCATGCATGGACTTCAGCTCTCAGAATTTCCAGCCAAAATGTATGGACTTCAACTCCCAGAATTCCCCATTCAGCATGTGTTGGACTTCAATTCCCAGAATTCCCCAGCAAGCATGCCTGGACTTCAACTCCCAGAATTCCCCATCCAGGATAGTGGACTTCAACTTCCCCGACTGATCTAGTGCCTCCTTGAGCAGAAACTTTCTAGCCCACAATTCCTTTCACAAAACTGAATAGAAATAGAAATAGAATTACAGAGCTGGAAGGGACCTTAGAGGTCTTCTAGTCTAACCCCCTTGGCTTGGGCAGAACTCTTTCTATTTTGCACGCTCCCCCATTTTTTGCAGGTGTTCTGTTAGCCCTGGCAATCGCGTTCCCAGCCCGCAAAACGGTTGTGAGAAAATAAGACTTAATTTCCTTAAGCATCCTTTACAAGGCGAAAAAGGAAGAAAAAAAAGGGGGGGGGAGTGTGTTTTGCCCTTACTAAAAATGGCCGCACGGTCTTTTTAAGAAACTGCGGGCGCCCGCCCTTTCGGCGTCTTGCAAAGCTAGGCTCTTGCTGATCCGGCAGCGGCCATCTTTGAAATTGGGAATGTCCGTTTCGAAATGCTTCCGGTCCGGAACCAGAGCCAGTTGAAACGAGGGCCGGATGGGGTTTTGGGATATATAGATATATGTGCCCACTGTGTGTGTGTGTGTTTTGTTTTGTTTTGTTTTTTTCTCATGCTGGCTGGGGAATTCTGGGAGTGGAAGTCCAGCCTTTTGGATTAAAATATCCAAGGTTGAGAAGCACAGTCCTAAGGGATCAAGAACAAAATGCATCCATTTTTCTTCATTTTAAACCTCATATCAAGCAAAGTAGGATTAACTGATTAAACTCTCTGCCTGCAGCTCCAAAACAGATTGCTGGATTAATTGATCCGGCCCTGACAGTGAACGAGTCGCTGAAATTAAAATAATCCACTTCTTTTAGAAGCACGCCCTTCCAAGGACACCCATCCCCTTTTCAAGATTCTTGCAATTTGATTTTAATTTTGTGTCTCAGTTTTATCTGCCTTTTTTAAAAAATAAATTCTTTTTTAAAAGAATTTAAATTTAAATTTATATAGATATATAGATGTATATATATATTTTTATGTTTTTAGTATAATTAGGGAGATAGATAGATAGATAGATAGATAGATAGATAGATAGATATAGTTATATAGATATAGATATAATAGATATAGATAGCTATATATATAGACATATATAGTTATAGATGTATAGATGATATATATAGAAATAGATATATAGATATAGATATAAATATAGATATATAGATATAAATATATATACAGTATTTAATATATATATAGACAGTATTTAATATTTGTTACGTTGGACAGTAATATTTAATATTTATTTGTTATGTATATGTAGGGGTGTGGGTCTGTACATATGTTGTATATGTTTAGGGGTGTGTCATGTATGTGTTTCACTTTGAGAGCGGGCAACTAAATTTCATTTTTGATGTGTGCCGTTGTGCCCACAGTAAAAAAATGACAATAAAGGTTATCTTATCTTAGATAGATAGATAGATAGATAGATAGATAGATAGATAGATAGATAGATAGATAGATAGATAGATAGATAGATAGATAGATAGATAGATAGATAGATAGATAGATAGATAGATATTCTTTTATTACTACCAAGCGTCCCTTGGAAAATCACCGCCAATGAAGAAAAAAAAAAGTAGAACTTTTGCAAAAGAGAAGGCGGAGGAGGAGGAGGAAGAGAAGAAAAAAGGAAGGAGAGGGGAAGGAGGGAAAAGAGAAGAAGAGAAAAGGAAGAAAAGCAAAGGGGGAAGAAGGAAGGGAAAGCAAAAGAAGGGGAACGAAAGAGAAGGAAAGGAGAAGAGGAAAGAAGGACGGAGGAAAGAAGAAGGGAAGAATCCGCTTCGCCCCCCCCCCCCGTGTTTTTTTTTCTCCCAAAAAAAGGCCACTTCAATAATTCAGGTTTTAAGAGGAGACTTTTTGAAAAAGTCTTTTTTTAAAAAAAAAACCCGGGAAAGACCTGGAAGAGAAAGAGAAAGAGAGATAGAGGAGGGGTTCTGTTCTTCTTTTCTCTTCTGCTTCCTTCTTTCCTTTCCTTTTCTCTTCCATTCTTCTCTTTCCTTCTTTTCCCTTCTCCTTCCTTGCCTTTTCCTTCCTTCTTCCCCCTTCACTTTTCTCCTCTCCTCTCATCCTTTCTCTTCGGCTTTTTTCTCTTCTCTTCTTCTTTCCTTCTCTTCTCCAATTTTCTCTTCTCTTTCTTCCTCCTTGCCTCCTTCCTCCTTTTTCTCCTCCTCTCCTTCCTTCTCTTCTTCTCTTCCTTCCTTCTTCTCTTTCTGTCTTCCCTTTTTTAGCTTATCTTTTCTCTTCTCTCCTTCTTCTCTTCTTTTCTCTTTTCTTCTCTGCTGTTCTTCTCCTTCCTTCTCCTCCTCCCATTCTTCCTTTGTCACTTCTTCCATTTTCTCTTCTCCTTCCTTTCTTCTCTGCTCTTCTTCGTTTTTCGCCTTTCTTCCTTCTTCTTTTCTCCTTCCTTCTCTTCTTCTCTTCTCTTTCTTCCTTCTTCCCTTCCTTTTTCTCCTCCTCTTCTTCCTTCTTCTCTTTCCGTCTTCCCTTCCTTTTTTAACTTCTCTTTTCTCTTCTGCTTCTTCCTTCTCTCCTTCCGTCTTCTCTTCTTTTCTCTTTTCTCCGTTCTTCTCCTCCCTTTCCTTCTTCGTTTCTTCTTTTCTCTTCTCCTTCCTTCTTTTCTCCCCCCCCCCCGTGCCCGGCGCTTGCAGAAATGCGCAGGCGCGCCACACCCACCCACCCGCGGGCTCCAGCAGACGGAGGGCAGGGCCGGCTTGGGGGGGGGCGGGTAGCCGGTTGGGGCCTCCTCTTCCTGGGGGGGAGGAGGGGGGGCGGGACCCGCAGCCATTCAGCCGCCGTTGCTGCCGCGCCAGCCGGAGCGGGACGGAACCGGCTCCAGCCTGAGCAGGTAAGTCGCCCGCGGGCGCCAGCCCCGCTGCCGGAGCGGCCGCCTCCGCGCCCCCCACCCGCTTTGGGGGGGGGCCCGGAGGGGGTCCCCTTCCACCAGCCGGCTCCTTTGCAAGCGTCCCCGCCTTTTGCACGGAAGGGGGCGCTGGCCGGACTGGGGGGGCCGCCGTGATTGCCCCGGAGATCAGGGCTCCGCATTTGCAACCGGCTTTGACACCCCCGTTTGCAAGGCCTTTGTCCTGGGAGGGGGGGCTTTGGGTCCCGGGGGCTTGCAGCTAACTTCGGGGTTCTCCCCTTTCCCAAGAGCCCCCCCGTCACCCCAACTCGGATTTGGGGGGGCGCAAGACACCCCCCCTCTCTCCCCCCCCGCGCCTCTTTGCAAATTCTAATTCTGACTCTTTAATTCTAAATTCAAAGCAGGAATTCACTCGGGTCAAAACCCGGACGCCGTTTTCCCGCGGGCAGGGCAGGGCAGGCCGGGCCAGGCCTGGAAACGGAGGGGGCGCGTTCACACGTGCAATCGGCAGGCAGGCAGGCGGCCGGAACGCGAGTCAGCAGCGTGCAAACGGGTGGAAGGGGGGAATGGCTTCCCTTCGGCGTTGGGAATCAGGCCAAAGGGATGTGGGGTTTTTTGGCTCGTGTGAAAAGGGAGGAAGGGAAGCGTCGTGGGGAAGGGTCCCGCGTCCCCGACACGAGGGATTCGCGTGAAAATGCACCACCTCGGTTCGTTTGGAATCAATTGACTCATCTTTTTTCTCCTGGCGTCGTTAACCCTTGCAAAGAGTCCCGGATGGGTTGGGGCAAGCGCTTGAAAGTAAAGCTTGAATTAAATTTAAAATACTTTTAATTTGATATCTAATTGGATATTTAATACTTTTAAGGTATATTATTGGATTTTTATAGGTGGGAAGGTTACATCAAGGGGCTTAGGAAACAACGTGGAGATGTGTACATGAAACATCCAAAAGAAAAATCATAAATATATAGCTCAAATTAATTCATTATAAGTTCCCTCTCTATTTCTCTCCCAAAATAAGAATGTTATTGTGGGAATAATATATTCATTTCAGATATAATTATTATGTTAGGGAAAAGGGAAATGAGGGATACCCGAAGTGTTAATAATATGTTTATTTAAGGCTAATTGGAATATGGTAACTGTAAATTAGTCAAGCCTAAAAACAGGATTTGGATCTATATAACTGAAACGTGATTGATGTTTGATAGGATTGCTTGAATTCTATTTAGAAATGTATTAATTTGAATATGTAATATTATATGAGGGGAACTTTTAAGGTTTTGAGGCATCGGATCTAGAATTTGCCAGGCGAAGCCAAACGATTAAAATGATTTTGGAGGGGGGAAAAAGGGGACAAACTAACCAAAATATTGTTTCCTATTGTTTTGTTTTTTGCAGCCTTGGCATCTAGAGGAGCTGTGTGGACTACAACTCTCAGAATCCCCCTGGCTCGGGGAGGATTCTGGGAGTTGAAGTCCGCGCATCTCCAAGCTGCTGTGGTTGACCCTGTCCTAACAGCAAAGAATAGAACTTTTGTTTCCTAAGCAAGGTGGGGCATTCAGTTGAGTTTTGCCCCGTTTTATGACTTTTTCGGCCACAGTCCGTTAAGTGAATCGGGCGGTCGTTAAAGGAATCCTGCTTCCTCCAGCGACTTTGCTGGTGGGAATCCGGCTGGGAAGGTTGCAAAGGGCAATTCAGGTGACACAAACCCACACACACACACACACACACACACACACACACCCAGGATGCTGCAACCGTCGTAAGCTGCAAGAACCGATTGTTGTAACTTCAAACGGTTGATAAACAAAGTGTCGTAAGTCGAGGATTCTCCGAAGGCGAGGCTTAATCAGTCAATTCCCTTCGTAGCCGAAGTGGGCATCCCCCAGCAGAGATTGTTTGACTGCCTTAGGCTGCCGTTCTCAAGATTCCCATTAATTCGGAGCAGTCTCTTTAGAAGGGACCCTCGAGGTCATCTAGGCTGACCCCTTCCTAATTGGTTACTCCAGCCTTAATCTTTTCCCATGAAGCTGTAAACTGTTAAACCCTAAAATAATCTTTTTAGAGGCGGTGTGTGTGTGTTGTTTTGTTAGAGAGTCTGGATGGATTTTTTTTTTTTAAATAGTCCTCGGTTTACGACCCAAATTGGCCTGGAACGTCCGCCACGAGACGTCCCCGACGTACGACCGCAATTCAGCCCAAAATTTCCTCAGCTAAGCAACCCAATTGTTAGGTCGGTTTTGCCCCGTTTCACAACTTTTTTTTCACTACCGTTCGTAAGCAAGTTAATTACCGTGGTTGTTAAGTGAATCACGAGGTCAGTAAGCGAATCCGGTTTTCTCCCCCCCCCCGCCCCTTGACTTTGCTCGCCGGAAGGTCACAAAAGGGGATCACGTGACCCCCGGGACACTGCAACCGTCATAAGTATGAGTCAGTTGCCAGGTGTCTGAATTTGGATTGCATGACCGTGGGGCAGGCCGCGACGGTCGTTAACTGTGAAAAACGGTCGGCTTTTTTTTCCAGAGCCATTGGAACTTTGAACGGTCACTAAAATAAGTCAGGGACTTAACTTGTAGTCCTGAATGGAACTGCCTCTTAACTTGGAGAGAAGTAAAAAACGAAGAACAGAATGACAGCGTTAGGAGGGACCTTAGAGGTCTTCTAGTCCAACCCTCTGCTCCAAGAAATCCCACACTACCAGGCAGTCCTCGACTTACGACCATAGTTAAGCCCAACATTCCTGGCGCTAAGCGAGACCTTTGGTGACCTTTTGCCCCATTTTGGCGACTTGTCCTGCCACGGTTGCTCAGCGAATCACTGCAGACCGTTTAGTGACGATTCCAAGTTAACGACGGCCCTGAAAAAGGGACCAGGATCATTCATTTAGCGACCAGTGACTTGTGACCGTTTCTCACGCTTACGACCATCGCAGCCTCCCCGGTGGTCACGTGATCAACATCCAGGCGGTTTGGCGACTGAGAGAATAGACGGTACGGGCGGTCGACTTAACGACCACATTTCCGTCGCTAAGTGAGATGTTTTGCGTTTTGCCCCAGTTTTACGACCTTTCTTGCCATGGCGAATCGCCGCAGATGTGAAGTTAGTAACCCGGTCGTTAAGGGCACCCGGCTTCCCTATGGGCACCCGGCTTCCCTATGGACTTCGCTTGTCCGACGTTCGAATTACCACAGTTTAGTGACCGTTCCACGAGGTGTTTGTACCAGCTAGTTTACGGGTTGTCCTCAACTTACGTCCATTTGTTTAGTGACCGTTCCACAAGTGTTTGTAAGTCGAGGACTTCCCTGCACACACAAGTTTTGGAACGTTTGTGATCGATGTCTCTTTTTTTGTCCTCCCCGTTTTTCTTGATCTTTCGACAAGTCCTCTTTGCGCCAAGACGACACAACTTCAGACCGCAACGTCGTTAGCAGGTTTTCGGGGGGCTATCGCAAACGGGGGGGCCCTAGCCCCACCTGACTTTTTCACGGGCTTCCTGCACCCCGTTTCGGCCCCGGGATTCCCATGTTTTCCTCGCCCGTGGCGAACGAGCAATGGAGCGTCCCCTTTGATCCTTCCACGTCCACCTCGTCTGCGCCTCCCGTGCCCGTCGTCGCCGGACGCAAGCGCAAAGCCAACTTCTCCAACGATGAGACGGAAACCCTGGTGTGGAACGTAGTCCGGCATTTCGGCGCCTTGTACGGCGACGAATCCTGCCGGGCACAGCCTGTACGGCGCAAGCAGCTCTGGGCCCAGATCCAGAACCGGGTCAACTTCCTCGGCTACACCGCGCGCTCGGTCGACGATCTGAAGCACAAATGGCGAGATCTGCGGCTGGACGTCAAGAAGAAGATGACGGCCAGGAAGCCCCCGCCGGCGACCCTCCACCGGGCTGGAAAGCCTTACAAACCACGATTGACGCCGCTGGAGAAGATGGTGGCTTCCACGTTCCTTCAGCCTAGCCATGATTCGGAACCGGAGATCGTCCTGGACCCAGGTGAGCGGGGAAGATTTGGACGGAGGGAGCTAAAACTAGGGATCGAGTGATCTTAAGTAGGGGGAGGGCGCCACTGGGGGATTCTGGGAGTAGAAGTCCACCCCTCTTAAAGCCTGCCGGCTGGGGGATTCTGGCAGTGGAAGTCCTCCCCTCTTAAAGCATGCCGGCTGGGGAATTCTGGGAGTTGAAGTTGTCCCTTCTTAGAGCATGTCGGCTGGGGGATTCTGGGAGTTGAAGTCATCCCCTCTTAAAACATGCCGGCTGGGGAATTCTGGGATTGGAAGTCCTCCCCTCTTAAAGCATGTCGGCTGGGGGATTCTGGGAGTTGAAGTCATCCCCTCTTAAAGCATGGCTGGCTAGGGGATTCTGGGAGTTGATGTCCTCCCCTCTTAAAGCATGCCAGCTAAGGAATTCTGGAAGTCTACCCCTCTTAAAGCATGCCGGCTGGGGGATTCTGGGAGTTGAAGTCGTCCCCTCTTAAAACATGCCAGCTGGGGGATTCTGGGAATTGAAGTCCTCCCCTCTTAAAGCATGCCAGCTAAGGAATTCTGGGAGTTGAAGTCCTCCCCTCTTAAAGCATGCCGGCTGGGGGATTCTGGGAGTTGAAGTCCATCCATCTTAAAGCACATCTGATGGGGGGGGCAGAAGAAGAGACTGGACATTCTTAGAAATGGTATAGGATCTCCTGCTTGAGCAGGGGGCTGGACTAGATGACCTCCAAGGTCCTTTGCAACTCTGTCCTTCTCTGATTCTGTTCAAGATCTCGCTTGAGCAGGGGGCTGGACTAGATGACCGCCAAGATCCTTTCCAACTCTTGTTCTTCTATGATCCTGTCAGGATCTCGCTTGAGCAGGGGGTTGGACTAGATGACCTCCAAGCTCCCTTCCAACTCCGTGATTCTGTTATGTTCTGTTAGATGGCAAATACCCCGAAAATCACAAATCTTGTTTTGCAGAGGTTTTCTTCCCGGGAGCCTCGAAACAGATGTTTGGGCCTACACAGTCGGCAACCACCCAATCCGGTCTTTACATCAATACCGATGGACAGTCGTCCACTCTGCCCGAACTGGAGGGGTCCGTCCAGCCCCGCTTGGGTGTCCGGAGTCCAGACTCGTCGCTAATTGGAGACTACAGCAAAGACGAAGGGCAGAGCAGCTCTGGTAGGTCCTCCAAGGCAACTAGATGCTGCCTAGACCGTCCACCCGTGAAGCCAGGCTGCTGTTCTAGGATCGTAGTGTTCGAAGGGGACCTCAGAGGTCATTTCTTGGTTGGCGGACCGGCGGGAAAGGGGGAAGCATTTTACGCGTGCACGCAGGGCCCCAAACGTGTGTGATGCAAATGGGGTGGGGCTAGCGCTTGCATGATCCTTGCTAGCCCTGCCCTGTTCTTGTTCACAGCACCGTTTCTGCGCACCGTCGGCCTGTTTTCGCATACCGAGGCGTAGCGGCATCCGATTGTTGTGCCCTGAGGCGCCCGTTTTTGTGCGGCGCAACATTGTCCCATTTTTGTACCCCACAGCACAGCGGTATCCCGTTTTTATGCCCCGTGGCGAGGCAGAGCCCTGTTTATGCGCCCCATGTCGCAGCAGCGACCCATTTTTGCGCAGTGTGGTGGCATCCCATTTTTGCGCAGTGTGGTGGCGTCCCATGTTTGCGCAGCGCGGTGGCGTCCCATGTTTGTGCAGTGCAGCAGCGTCTCCTGGGATGGGAGCCGCAGGTAAACCTTGTTTCCTTCTCTCCCCCAGCTGACTCGGGTCCAGAGCTCCAGATTCCCGAAACGTCGACCGTCTCTCCCCCACTGAGAAAGGACTCCCGGGTTTCCTACACTTGTGAAGAGGAGGACGAGGAAGGCCTGGATGTGGACGAGGATCTCGATCTGCCGCTCTCGGCCGAGGAAGACCTGAAATTCTCCGGTCAGCGAGCGATGTTCCTCCGTCGCTGCAGCTCACAGGGGTCGCTGGCGTCCGTGCCGGAGGACACCCTTAGCCAGGCGGACGGTCACTCGGAGTGGGGTCGCGACGGGAGTGCTGACCTTCCTGTCCTGGGACCCCAGACAGAGGAGGAAGAAGAATCGGAGCCCCCCAACGCTGAGCTAGGGGCCTCCCCATGGGGACTGATGGGTCCGGCATGGGAGAAACAGCCACATGAGGAGGATCAGCCGCTGTCCAGATCTCCACTCCGCGCGGGGACTCTAACAGAAAAATCACTGCCTCCTGCAGACCAGGCATCCCCTTCGCGCTCCTTGCCGCAGGGAATCGGGGGCTCCCACCCACCTTGGAGGACCACCCTCCATCGCTTAATGGAGATGGAAGACCAGTGGGATCAGCTCTACCACCACGAGTTAGCCGCGTGGCAAGAGGAACGAGTGCAGCAACAGGAGGAGCGGGCGAGAGACAGGGACCTCCAGCTGCGGCTGTTATCTGTCCTCACCGAGATCCGGGACGAGCTGCGGTCTTTGAGGCAGGAACGGGCAAGTTCCCGACAGGAGCGAGCTTCACAAACCGGCGTGGAGTTCACCTCACCGTGTCTGTGTCCGAAACCGGAGACTTCACTTCCCAAGACGTCGTCAGAACACGTCCCTCTGCTCACAGGAGCATCTTTACAGAACGGTAGACAGGGAGAGAGGGGCGTCGGGTTCCCAAGTCCTCCGGGTATCCTGCGGCGGGGCAGGGGGCGTCCCCGAGGGTCCACGTCTCGTCACAAAAGGTTTTAGTGAGTGACATTTAAGGCAGATGCACACTTTCAAAGCCCAGGACTAATCGACGTATTGTGTGCAAGGACCCAAAGACGAGCCGTGTGCCTTGAACACCCAGGGTATCCAACGGGCGCGAAAGGCATCGCGGTTTGTTTCCTAGTACGAGTCTTTTAACAAAAGTGTGTTTCGGTGCCTCAGAACACGCGGCGCGAATGTCTTGAGCTTTCTTGATAACGTGGGATGAATTGGTACGTGTGGCGATTGATACATGATCTGCGTGCAGGTGAACGCGCGCTCTTTACAGGTAGTCCTCAACTTACGTGTCCCTTGAAAGTTACGACACTGAAAAACGTTCTCCACACTTATGATCGTTGCAGCCTCCCCGTACTCATGTGATCAAAAGTCGGACGCTCGGCAAGCGGCACGTACTTACGGCTATTGCCGCGTCCTGGGATCACGCGATCTCCTTTTGCAACCTTCTAACAAGCCAGATTTGCTTAACAAACAGGTTACTAACAACTGCAGTGATTCATTTAAGCAATGCTCCCTTAACATTCTTGCTTAGCTGTGGAAAGTTGGACACAATTGTGGCCGTTAAGTCGAGGATTATCTACATAAAGGCAGAAACAGGAGTCAGTTCAGTTATATCCTGAAACTACCGCCTATTTCAAAGATGGCCACAGTGGGATATATTTTGCACATTGGATAAAATGCAAAGCGTGTGATGGACTTTTGCCCTCCGGGAGTCTGCTGGTGTGACAGTTAAGAACAAACCTAGACCACCCCGGTTAAATAAAACCAGGGGGAAGAGGGCACAGGTGGGCATGCGTGGACAGGCGTGTCGGTGCAAAAGGTGTCGATCTAAATAGATCTGCCATTCTGTGGTCTTGAGGGCGAGGATCAATTCTTAATGGCTGTTTTTAGTTTCTCGACAATTCGTTTCATGAACTAATATGCATATATACATAAATATATATATATCCATAAACAGGTTTTTTTAACGAAAAGAAAAGCATCAACAAAACCTTCCTTTGTGGAGTTTGGTTTATGAGCCTCGCTCGCTTTCTTGGACAAGAAAATTGGTGTGTCTCTTCTACGCTCAAAGGGGAATTCTGGGAGTTGAAGTCCACAGCGCTTAAGGTTCCCGGCTTTGCGGACCGGTGGTGGGGAAGGGGAGGAGATGGTTCCACGTGAGTGGCCGGCAAAGGGCACGCGTACACGCAGCTCCATTTGCACAAGCGGCGTGCGCACACACCTGCCACTCACGGAAATGGAACGCACGCACATGTGCTCGCCCGCTGTTCATGCAAGCGAGGATGCAAATGCGGGCGCACTCACCAGCTACTTCTGCGGCCCGGCTGCAATTCCTTCACGGCCCACTAGTGGGCCACAGCCCACAGGTCGGGGACCCCTGTCTTAAAAGTCTTAAACCTTAATACACCTGGCACTACAGACGGTCCTCCACTTATAACGCTTCGTTTAGTGAACTTTTTTTCCTCCACTGCAAAAAAGTGGCTCACAAAGGGTCCTCAGACTTACGACAGTTGTACCATCCACACACGGTCCCGGGATCAAAATTGGAGTTTTGACAAACCAGCGTGGAATTGTACTACTACTGCACTACAAGTAGTCCTCTTATAACAAAACATTTTTTTCACTGAAGAACCTGTGACTAGTCCTCACACTTACGACAGTTGCCGCATCCGTACGGTCGCGTGTTCAGAATTCGGAGGCGTGCATCCAGCATGTGTTTACGACGGCAGCTTCTTAGGGTCATGCGATCACCATTTTGTGACCTCCCTAGCGGGCTTCATGCGAGCAAAATCAATGGGGGAAACCTGGATTTGCTTAACGACATGTGATTCCCTGAACAACCCCAGCGATTCATTTAACCACCATGGCAAAAAAGGTCATAAAAATCAAACACGGACCACTCAGTAGCCAATTTTGATCCTGGGACCATGGGGATGTAAGTGTGGGCACCGGTCCCAAGTCACTGGTCAGGGCCACTGTAACTTTGAACGGTCGCTAAATGAATTGTCGTAAGTCGAGGACTGTGCCCGGAATGAAAAGTATGAATGCTGTTTCTACTAGTTATCCATCAAGTAAGGAACGCTAGTTCTTCGCTCACTGTCAAATTACAAAGCATGCTTGCATTCTCCGCTGGAAGTCAGACTAGATCAGGGGTCTTCCAACTAGGCCCTTTTATGGCTGGTGGACTTCAACTCCCAGGATTCCTCAGACGGCAATTTTGATGAAACTGTGGGCTTGGATCCAGACTCTCAGGGGTCTTCAAACTTGGCCCTTTTATGACTGGTGGACTTCAACTCCCAGAATTCCTCAGCCAGGATGCTTTTAAGACAGGGGTCTTCCAACTTGGCCCTTTTATGACTGGTGGACTTCAACTCCCAGGATTCCTCAGACGGCCATTTTGATGAAATTGCAGGCTTGGATCCAGACCAGGGGGGGTCTTCCAACTTGGCCCTTTTATGACTGGTGGACTTCAACTCCCAGAATTCCTCAGCCAGGCTCGCTGGCTGAGGAATTCTGGGAGTTGAAGTCCACCAGTCATAAAAGGGCCAGGTTGGAAGACCCCTGGACTAGATGGTCTCAAGGAGTCCAAGCCACTCTAGTTTTCTAGTGGATTTCTATCACTCATGGTTGAAAAATAAATTACTGTTAAGGAAAGTCACAGGGCCAGCAAATACAGGTTTTCCTCGACATACAATTATTTATTTAGCGACCATTTGAAATTACGACGGCACAGAAAAAAACAACTTATGGCCATTTTTCACACTTTAACAGCCATTGCAGAATCCCTGTGATCAGGTGACCCAAATTCGGACCCATGGCAAGCTGCTTCATATTTACGACGGCCGTGACCCAGGGTTCCGTGACCCTCTTTGGTGACCTTCTGACCAGCAAACAATGGGCAAGCCAGATTCACTTAAGGGCTGTGTTACAAATTTGATGACCGCAGGGGTTCGCTGAACGACTGGGGCAAGGGAGCGCGCAAAAGGGGGCAAAACTCAACTGTCTGGCTTCGGGATGAAAAGTTTGGGCTCATTTGGGGTCGTAAGGCGACAACTTCCTGTGCTAATATGGCTAGTAATAATAATAAAAGTTGGAAGGGACCTTGGAGGTCATCTAGTCCAACCCCCTGCTCAGGCAGGAAACGCTACACCATTTCAGACAAATGGCTGTCCAGTCTCTTCTTAAAGACTTCCAGTGTTGGAGCATTCACCGCTTCTGGAGGCAGGTTGTTCCACTGGTTAATTGTTCTCACTCTCAGGAAAGTTCTCCTTAGTTCTAGGTTGAGCAGGGGTTGGACTAGATGACCTCCAAGGTCTCTTCCAACTTTTATTATTATTATTATTGTAGTAGTGGTAGTATCATTAATAATAATAATAATAAATTTATTATTTTTATTATTAATTTATTTTTATTAATATAATTAATAATAATAATAATAATAATGTTGGAAGGGACCTTGGGGGTCATCTAGTCCAACCCCTGCTCAGGCAGGAAACCCTATACTATTTCAGACAAATGGCTGTCCAGTCTCTTCTTAAAAACTTCCAGTGTTGGAGCATTCATAGCTTCTGGTGGCAAGTAGTTCCACTGGTTAATTGTTCTCACTCTCAGGAAATTTCTCCATAGTTCTAGGTTGTTTCTCTCCATCATCATCATCAATAATAATAATAAAGTTGGAAGGGATCTTAGAGGTCATCTAGTCCAACCCCCTGCTCAGGCAGGAAACCCTATACTATTTCAGACAAATGGCTATCCAGTTTCTTCTTAAAAACCTCCAGTGTTGGAGCATTCACAACGTCTGGTGGCAAATAGTTCCCCTGATTCTGTCAGGAAGTTTCTCCTTAGTTCTAGGTTGCTTCTCTCCTTGATTACTTTCCATCCGTTGCTTCTTGTCCTGCCTTCAGGCGCTTTGGAGAATAGCTTCACTCCCTCTTTGGGGCAGCCCCTGAGATACTGGAAGACTGCTATTATGTCCCCCTTCGTCCTTCTCTTCATTAAACTAGACATACCCAATTCCAGCAATCGTTCCTTATATGTTTTGGAATTCCTGCACGCAGTGCTTTTATTGACAATTAATTGACATTTCAAATTCATCCACAATCGTGACAAAACGCTCCCGTCTTAGCTTGCAATTCAGCCAAGATAAAGAACATTACTTGGTTTAAAAATATATATATATTCATTTTTCACAATGTTTTCACCAATTGTGGTACAGGAATAGATCCAAGTTAGCCACAAAATGGCGAGGACCTTCAATTAGGCTTTGGGAAGGGGACAGGAGGACGATTCGCGTGGGGTGAGGTCAAAAAAGTCAAGATGTCGTCCACGAGGACAGGACTCCAGTCCCATCCATCCCGGGTCCTCCTAAGACAGCCGTGCCCCGTTCTGGTTTTCGTACAGCAATGTTGCTCAACCTGGGTAGCTGGAAGACGGGTAAGACTACAACTCCCAGAATTCAATAGCTGGCTGGGGGAATTCTGGGAGTTGAAGTCCACCGATCGTCCAGCTGCCCAGGTAGAAGAACGCTATCTGAGAACACTCGTGCCACAGATCTGTCCATCATCGTTCGTTGGGTCCTGACCGATTTCTCGCACAATTTTTTAAAAAATCCAGCTAAGGCACGAAGTAAAATTGCTGGTGACATTAGGGGCGTTATCCATCCTCAAGCTGGTGTCCGTGGGCACCACATATCAAGCTGCCTGGGGTGCGAGTGAGAAGCAAATAAAGACAACCCCGTTCACTCTACACAAAAGAGCAGTGTCTTCCTTGCCTACGGCTGTCTACGCAATTCACACATCGTTCCCGGTGTGTCGAAACGGGCATTTCTCGCAACATCTGGAACGGGCATCTTATACGTGGTCTTCCTGGTGGGCAGCCAGCCGAGCCAAGTGCCAAAGTCCCCTCAGGCCAGCGTTGGGTTCGAAAACCAGTTGCCGTATCGCTTGAGCGCGCCGCCGATATCGCTCGCGATGCCGTTTCCAATCCCGCGTAGAAACAACTGCGAGAAAGGACCGAATTCCCGTCTTTCGCAAACGGCTACTTGGGCTTCCCTGACCCGACTCGTTCCTCGCACTCCGAGTCGGGAGCGACGCTGATTTTTTGGATCATGCAGAAACAATCTTTGGCGCCGGCGCGCCTCCCGCACTTCGGACAGGTGCCGCCTTCCTCTTTCTCGCAGTGCTGCCTTTTGTGCCTGACTGCCCCACTCCGGAAGTTCAAGACCTTCCCGCACAAGAGGCACTTGTACCTCTGCCCCGCGTGGAACGCCAGGTGCGTGGCTAGGTAGCACTTGCTTAAGCTCTTGCCGCATTCGCCGCAGGGATACAGCGCCGTGTCTTTAGTTCTCCGACGCCCGGCCGCCGTGACGCAAGCCTCTCGTCCTTTGGCGCCGTCGGGGAGCTCCTCTGCGGCAAGGTCCTGGGGCTTTGGGAGCGGGTCTTTCCTCTTCTCCACAACTTTCCTGCAACCTTGCCGGTGAGTCGAGAGCTGCCACTTGTACACAAATTTTTCCCCGCATTCCGGACACCGGCACAGCTTCTTCGTTGCGGAGGTCGTCATCAAGCTGCGCGGACTCTCGGCGCTACCCCTGCCGGCATCAGAAACCCCTTTGCTTTTCCCCACCCTCTGTCTCTGGTGAGGCTGGCAGAGTTTGAAATGCAGGAACACCTCCTTGCCTTCCACGGAAGACGGGAAGCGGGCAGGTTTTTCCAGGAGGTGGACCGAACCTGTCGACTTCCCGGCGTGGCTCGACTCTCTCGCGTGCGGCCCACCGGGAGTCTTCTGGGGTTTCGAGGGAGGCCTGGGCTGCTGTTTCCCCCTCTGACGACAGTACCGATAATGCACTTCCAAATTCATCCGCAGTTTGAAGGGTTCTTTGCACCAAGCACAAGAATAGAGCTTCTCCTCCTTGGTGGGGGCTTCTGGGGAAGACGACGGCGTATCCTGCATCTTCCCTGCGCTCCGTGCCAAAGCCTGCCGGCGGGAGTCCACACAATTCCCGTTGTGAGCGGTGCGCGCAAACTGCATTTCCTTGACAGGGTGTTCCGCACGCCAGGGCAGGATTGTCATCCTGCGAGGACAAGACGGCAGCTCGGTGGACTTTTTGGGTGCCACAACGGGCTCGACCCACCTGCCACACAGCAGTGGGATGTCTTCTGTACCCGCGTCCTTTGAAGCCCGCTCCGCCGATTCTGTCCGCAGGTGTCCACCAGAATCGGGCGCACTTCCCTGTTCACTTGCTGAAACACAAGACTGTGTTTCGACATCGCTACAGCAGGGGGCCTCTTCTTGAGAGAGAGTAAAGATGCTCTTGAGAGGGCCCGCTTTCTCCGGAAAGCTTTCCGCGTCCATTTGGGATCGATCTTCGTCTCCTGGAGGACAAAAAAAAAAGAATTGATAATTGTGACAAAGGAAAAGAGGAACGTGTCCAGTTCTGGTAAAAAAACAACAACAAAAAAACCCCAGCCCACCCCGGCTGATTTTATAAGAAGCAAAGCATAATCAGAGGTGTTTGATTCGGGGAGAGGTGGCCACCAGGAGATCACAGGGCCGCAGGTTAAACGAGGAAGCAAAAATGTGCTGAAAAGCAACGGCAAATGATGTCGTTCCTTAAAAAATTACAGAGGGGTCATCAGAAGCTGGGAAGGGAGGGAGGGAGGAATTAGGGGGGGAAGGGATTAACCTCTTAGGACATTGAATTAAATTTTCCCGCAAGGGAGGAGGAATTAATTCTCAATTAAAAGAGCATTTCCCAAAGCAGACAGACGGCCAGCAGGGCGTTCAAGGATGGCGCTCAACCTCAAACGTCTTCCGTACGTGCAGGACACGGACGCTCCCCCTGCTGAGATGATGGGAAGTGTAGTCCAGAGCTCCAGAAGAAGGCAAAAGACGGCCACGGGATCGTTTGCCCGTCGCCCGGCTCCCGGGCGCTTCACTCACCTTTAGAAAGGATCCCAGGAGGAGAATCTTCTACGGGTTTCGAGGATATGGGGATGTTCAGACGTTCGTTATTTTCCACCCAGGCCAAGACTTCTGCCGGGGTGATCGGGCATCTTCCTGGAAGGGAAAAAGGCTGATCAGAGGAGATGTTTCAAGGTTCCCCAACGTCAACAACATCTGGGGTTTCAACTCGCAGAATTCGTCAACTAACACACCTAGCGATTTCAGCTCCCAGAATTCTGCAGGCAGTTTGCCTGGACTTCAGCTCCCAGCAGTGACTGCCAGCATGCCTGGATTTCAGCTCCCCAAATTTACCCACCAACATTCCTGGACCTTCAACTCCCACAATTCCCCCCCTCTGGACTTCAATTCCCATAATTCCTCAGCCAGCATGCCTGGACTTCAGCTCCCAGAATTCACCTAACAGCATTCCTGGACTTCAACTCCCAGAATTCCTTGCCAGCATGCCTGGACTTCAACTCCCGGAATTCCTCAACTAACATACCTAGAGAGATCAACTCCCAGAATTCCCGCCTAGGCAGCATGCCTGGACTTCAACTCCCAGAATTCACCCACCAGCATTCCTGGACTTCAACTCCCAGAATTCCTTGCCAGCATGCCTAGACTTCAACTCCTAGAATTCCTCAACTAGCACATCAAGTCCCAGAATTCCTCGCCAACACGCCTGGACTTCAACTCCCACAATTCCCCCACTCTGGATTTCAATTCCCATAATTCCTCAGCCAGTATGCCTGGACTTCAACTCCCACAATTCCCCCACTCTGGATTTCAATTCCCTTAATTCCTCAGCCAGTATGCCTGGACTTCAACTCCCACAATTCCCCCACTCTGGAGTTCAATTCCCATAATTCCTCAGCCAACACGCCTGGACTTCAACTCCCAGAATTCCTCAGCCAGCATGCCTGGGACTTCAGCTCCCACAATCCCCTGCCTTGCAGACCCCTACGCTGCCTCAGCCCACCTTATGCCCGATATCCCTCATCAGCTGGGACAGCAGAGAGGCCGGGGACAATGGGAGTTGTAATTTAAGCCTTCACAGACAGAGTCTTGAGGAACAGCGGCCCGTCTAAATTACTTGCCGGTTACACTTTCACCCCCACCTTTCATGAGGGGGTGGTATATCAAGAGCCCTCTGTCCCTTCCTCTTTGCCCCAAACCACAACCCTGGCAGGTAGGCTGGTCCAAGCGGGAGGAAGCCCTTCCCAGGGGCCTCTTCGGTGGCTGAGCAGGACTCGAACCCAGTTCTCATGCTTCTAGTCCCCTCTCACAATCCGCTCACCCCCGAACCCCGAGTCCTGTGGGGGCGACTCACCGACCAGCAACAGAGCCTGGTAGTTTTCCTGCAGCACCTCCCAGTAGAGCTGTTTCTGGTCCTCACTTAGCGACTGCCACTCGTCCGGCGAGAAATATACGACCACGTCCTCAAAGGTGACCGTCATCGGACCCTCCAAGGAGAAAATTTGAATTGCAGGGGAAAAAAAAAAAACAGGTTGGTTCCGCGCCCCGATTTTTTGGGGGGGATGAGGAGGGGACGAGGATGGAGCAGAGGACCAAGGTGAAACCCCGGCGCAAAAACAGTCCCTCGGACCTCGGAGTGGACGATCCCTGAAACAGGAGCCGGCCGTGCGCGGTGGCGGCCGAAAAAGCCAACACAATCCTCAGTTGTATAAAGAGAGGCATAGAATCGAAATCACCAGAAGCCTTAGTAGCGCTTTGCAAAGCCTTAGTAAGGCCACGCCTGGGACGCGGCGTCCACTTATGATCACCTCGTCACAAAAAAGATACAGAGAAGAGCAACTAGGATGATCAAAGGCCGGGAGACTAAAACATACGAAGGACGGTGGCGGGATTTGGGAACGGCCAGTCTAGAGAACTTAGGGGTGATAGGATAGCAATATTGCAGTATTTGGGGGGGGCTGCCACAAAGAAGAGAAGGGGGGTCAACTTATTTTCCAAAGCAACAAGGCCGGACAAGAAACAACGGATGGAAACTCATCGAGGAGAGAAGCAACCTGGAACTAAGGAGAAACTTCCTAACAGGGGGAACAATTAAACAGTGGAACTACTGGCCACCAGAAGTTGTGGGTCGCTTCATCAGTGGAGGTTTTTAAGAAGAGACTGGACAGCCACTTGTTTGAAATGGTATAGGGTCTCCTGCTTGAGCAGGGGGTTGGACTAGATGACCTCCAAGGTCCCTTCCAACTGTGTTACCCTATGATTCTGTTAAGGGTCTCCTGCTTGAGCAGGGGGCTGGACTAGATGACCTCCGAGGTCCCTTCCAACTCTATGATTCTGTAAGGGTCTTGCTTGAGCAGGGGGTTGGGCTAGATGACCTCCAAGGTCCCTTCCAGCTCTATTCTGATTGATTGATTGATTGAAGTCTGCAAATCTACGCTTAAATCAACTTTGCTTGAACGTCATCAACGCCAGGTCCATTCACACATGCAAAGGCTTGAGTTGAGGTGGTTGATGGCACGGGGGTTGACCACTCACACTCCTTCCTTTGCAAAGTTGCCCACCGGTGGGTTCACAGCACACCCTAACATTTGGCCAACTGGTGGCAGGTTGTTGTGCAAACTCCAGCCTTGTTTTACCCGGTTGTGTGAATGCGGCTTCTTTGGGTGCGAGGTTTCGTAGGCGCAAAAGCAACCTCAAATCGTCGCTAAGTGAAGGATTATAAGTAGAGGACTCGCTAGAGGTGAGGACTTCAACTCCCAGAATCCCCCAGCCTGACTATGCTTTGCGGTACATCATTCTATTCTATTCTATTCTATTCTATTCTATTCTATTCCCTATTCCCTATTCCAGTGATGGCGAACCTTTTAGAGACCGAGTGCCCAAACTGCAACCCAAAACCCACTTATTTATCGCCGGGTGCCAGGTGGGCGTGGCCCACTGGCTGGGCGTGGCTGTTGTGGTCACGGCAGACTGGGCGGGTGTGGCCAAGGTGGGCGTGGTCACCTCGATGTTGCTCGTGGGGAGGGAGGGATGCCTGTGGGGGCCGGGCAGGGTTGGGGGAGATCCAGGGGGGTCTCTGGCAGGTGAGGCGGTGGGCAGGAGGCTCGTCCTGCGGGCTGAGGCGAGGCAGGGCGGGGGTGCCATTGTCGCAAGGCGAGGCAAGGGCCGGGGCGGATGCTGCCTGACACCATCGGCCCCCACACACAGAGGCCAGCGAGCGCATGCGGGCCGACAGTATCCGTCAGCAGCCACAGCCTGCCGGCCCCTCGACCGGCGCACTCTGGGGCTCCGCAGCCCGCCACCAGCAGTTCAGAGAAGCCGCCTCTGAGCTGGACGGCAATGAGGCGATGCAGCGGGTCGTGCCCGGGAAAAGGAGAACATGAAAGGCCAGGAGGGATGGGAAGGGGGGGGGAGGGAAACCGGCCGTGCCGGGATGCATCCGGCCATGTGGGACCTCGGCGAGTTAGTGGGCGGCTGGTTGAAGAGGGACGGTTGCCATCTCCGGGGCATGGTGCATTTGCCCACAGAGAGGGCTCTGAGTGCCGCCTGTGGCACGCGTGCCATAGGTTCGCCACCACTGCCCTATTCCTATTCTATTCTATTCCTATTCCTATTCTCTATCTTCTGTTCTGTTCTGTTCTATTCTCTATCTTCTGTTCTATTCTATATCTTCTATTCTATTTATATTCTATTCTCTATATTCTATTCTGTTGTTCTATTCTCTTCTCTATCTTCTGTTCTATTCTCTTCTCTATCTTCTGTTCTATTCTAATGTATTCTATTGTATTCTCTATTCTATTCTTCTATTCTATTCTCTATCTATTCTTTATATTGTATTCTATATTCTATTCTATTCTCCATCTTCTGTTCTATTCTATTCTCTATATTCTATTCTGTTCTGTTCTATTCTATTCTATTCCTATTCTCTATCTTCTGTTCCATTCTATTCTTTATATTCTATTCTATTCTCTATATTCTATTCTGTTCTGTCATGTTCTATTCTCTATCTTCTGTTCTATTGTATTGTATTCTATTCTATTCTCTATTCTTTATATTCTATTCTATTCTATATCTTCTATTTATATTCTATTCTCTATATTCTATTCTGTTCTGTTCTATTCTCTAGCTATTCTTTATATTGTATTCTATTCTACTCTTCTCTATCTATTTATATTGTATTGTATTCTATATTCTATTCTATTCTCCATCTTCTATTCTATTCTCTATATTCTATTCTCTGCTCTATATTCTATTATATTCTATTCTATATCTTCTATTCTCTATATTATATTCTGTTCTGTTCTATTCTCTATATTCTATTCTATTCTATATCTTCTATTCTATTTATATTCTATTCTCTATTCTATTCTGTTCTGTCCTATTCTATTCTCTATCTTCTGTTCTATTCTATTCTATTGTATTCTATTCTCTATTCTTTATATTCTAATCTATTCTCTATCTATTTATATTGTATTGTATTCTATTCTATTCTCTATCTATTCTTTATATTGTATTGTATTGTATTCTATATTCTATTCTATTCTCTATCTTCTATTCTATTCTATTCTCTGCTCTATATTCTATATCTTCTATTCTATTCTATTCTATTCTATTCTATTCTATTCTATTCTATTCTATATATTCTATTCTCTATATTCTATTCTATTCTATTCTATTCTATTCTATTCTATTCTATTCTATTCTATTCTATTCTATTCTATTCTATATTCTGTTCGATTCGATTCGATTCTACAAATAAGTCCCCAACTTATAACTTACCTGTATTTCCCTGAAAATAAGACCGGGTCTTACATTAATTTTGGCTTCAAAAGGCACATTAGGGCTTATTTTCTGGTTAGGTCTTATTTTCGGGAGAAATACAGTATTTGTTTCACCGTCATTCAAAGTTACAGGGGTACCGACTAGTCCGCGCACTTATAACCGTGCCAGCATCCCCACGGAAACACGATCAAATTCCGAAGGCTTCGCAACTGGCCTGTATATAGAGGTAGTCCTTGACGTACGTGAGTTTGTTTAGCGACCGTTCCAAGTTAGAACAGTCCGGAGAAAAAGTCACGGCCGTTTTTCACCGTTGCACCATCCCCCAGGGTCACGTGACCAAAATTCAGACCGCTTGGCAACTGACTCGTACTTATGACGAGGGTTGCAGGGTCCCGGGGTCGGGCGATCCCCTTTTGCGACCATCCGACAAGCGAAGTCAACGGGGGAAAGCCAGATTCGCTTAATGACCGCGTTGGTCATCCGAAAACTGCCATGATTCACTTAGCAACCGTGGCAAGGAAGGTCGTAAAACGGGGGGGAAGTTGACCGAACAGCTGTCTCGCTCAGCAAGACAAATGGTAAAAGAATTCATTTATAATTTGTCAAAAAACAATAAAATTAAAACTTATCTCCGAAATAATAATATTTATCTATTGCCGATGAAATATTAATGAACTTGTCTGTTAAATATTATTAAACATGACTTATCTATTAAATACCCTTAACCCAAATGAATGCATGAAATAATTTATCATTTGTCAAAAATTAATAAGGTTAAACTTATCTAGTAAATATTATTATTGATCCATTATCTATTAAATATGATTAATGAACTTGTCTGTTAAATATTATTAAACATGACTTGTCTATTAAATCCTCTTGACACAAATTAATGCATGAAATAATTTATCATTTGTCAAAAATTAATAAGATTAAACTTATCTATTAAATATTAATAATATGTATCTATTATCCATTAAATATGAATAATGAACTTGTCTGTTAAATATTATTAAACATGACTTATCTATTAAATACTCAACACAAATTAATACATGAAAAAATTAATTCATAATTTGTCAAAAATTAATAAGATTAAACTTATCTATTATTATTGATATCTATTATCCATTAAATATGATTAATGAACTTGTCTCTTAAATATTAAATATTACTTATCTATTAAATACTCTTAACACACCAATTAACACATGGAATAATTTATAATTTGTCAAAAATTAGTAAGATTAAACTTACTATTAAATAATATTTATCTATTATCTATTAAATATGAATAATGAATTTGTCTGTTAAATATTATTAAACATTACTTATCTATTAAATACTCAACACAAATTAATACATGAAATAATTCATAATTTGTCAAAAATTAATAAGATTAAACTTATCTATTAAATATTATTAATATCTATTATCCATTAAATATGATTAACTTGTCTCAAACATTAAACATTACTTATCTATTAAATACTCAACACAAATTAATACATAAAATAATTTATAATTTGTCAAAAATTAATAAGATTAAACTTACTATTAAATATTAATAATATTTATCTATTATCTATTAAATATGAACTTGTCTCTTAAATATCATTAGACATTACTTATCTATTAAATAGCCTTAATACCAATTTGTACGTGAAATTAATTTATAATTGGTCAGAAATTAATAAAATTAAACCTATCTTTTCTGTTATCCGTTAAATATTAATATTTTCTATTGTCAATTAAATATTAATGGATGCGTCTATTAAATGTTACTTATCTATTAAACATTCTTAACACCAATTCATACATGAAATAATCTATCATTGGTCAATAAATTAATAAAATAAATTAATTTAGTTCCTATTAGTAATTGATTAAAGGCCTTTCCTCTTAACAAGCCTCAGCTCCTTAGGCCATCATTTTGGGCTCAATTGTGGCCGTTGAGAATAATAATAACTTTGTCACTTTGAATGTGCCCTAATCAGCATACATTCAAATGAAATTTCGTTGCCTTCACCTCTCAAAGGGTCGCCACCTCCGATAGACACTACATAAATATGACAAAAATAAATAAATAAATAATGATGCACATACCTTCCTATATTCTATGACACGGAGCGACAACGCAGTCTAGTTTCAGGTTATATACACCGTGTGCGTGGTGAGGAAAAACAAAATCTTGCAAGTTTGCCAGACCGGATGGCGTAGGGAACCGAGCTATATTACAGAATCGGGTCGTCCTGCTATAAATACTTCTAAACCTCCTCCCAGAGGGGGAACAGCAGAAACAGACCGTGAAGGGAGCGTGCGGGGTCTCTAACGATGCTTTGAGCTCTTAAGCACACGCGAGCACTTCTAAGCAGCATCCTGAAGACCAGGAAGTCGAGCTTCCTAGGATCGTCTCGGCTGTCCTCACCACTTGTGATGACCCAGGGCCCCGAACGGAGGCAAGGCAGTTGGCTGGCAAGAGCTACAGTCCTGGAATCACTGCCAATGTTCACCCAAACGCTCCCCCATATGCTGGCAAGAGTTCAACCAAGATAGCCAGGAAAGTTTACAAAATTCTCAAGACAAGACAGATAACAACAAAACGTAAAAAGTCCTTTTACGCTCGGCTTGTCTGCGAACTGCAAACTGTAGACTGCAAGGAGAGATCAGGAATGTAAGCTGTGATCAGGAGGCAGGAAACAAACTGGTCTGGAATACAAAGTGTCCAGGTTACAAGAGCACAAGTCACGACAATATCAAGATCCCACGTTTGTTCCCGGCAAATGCCTCACCCCACAGCGTCTGCTTAAATCCTAATCCACAGGTGTGCCTTGTGGAATGGGGCGGGACGCTCTGAGCCTGCCTCCGTTGTTCTCTCCTCCTCTTTGCTCTCTTTGCTCTAGGATCAGGTGGGGGGGGGGGCTTGCTCCTCGCCTGAACTCTGCCTTCCCTGTTCCAAACCAGAAGGGCCCTGGCCTGCCTCAGCCTGCTCCTCCCTACAGTCCTCCGAAGCTACAGACACCCCCTCCTGGGCCTCAGCAGAGAACTCCATCTCTTCCTCGGAGTCAGGCTCGGACAGAGGCATGACACCACTCTCTGTACAGACTTTCTATCTGAGGCCCGGCTGCCACCGACAATACAGTCTAGTTTCAGGTTATGTACACCGTGTGCGTGGTGAGGAAAAACGGAATCTTGCAAGTTTGCCAGACTGGATGGCATAGGGAACCGAGCTATATTACAGAATCGGGGAGTTCGGCTATAAATACTTCTAAACCTCCTCCCAGAGGGGAGCAGCAGAAACAGACCGTGAAGTGAGTGTGCGGGGTCTCTAACGATGCTTTGAGCTCTTAAGCACACGCAAGCACTTCTAAGCAGCGTCCTGAAGACCAGGAAGTTGAGCTTCCTAGGATCTTCTCGGCTGTCCTCACCACTCTCTGTGTGGACTTTCTATCTGACGCCCGGCTGCCACCGAACCAGAGTGATACGGTTTGTTTAAAATGCTCTCCGTTAAAAAGTGGCTAGGACAGAAGGAGAGAGATTGTGCTCTCTTCATCCGACGCAGGAAACGCAGACGCTGGTTTGCACGCTTCACTAAGGACGACGTGCGGAGAGACTAGCTCAGATTGTTAAGTCATCTGCACCCCCAGGTACTTAATACAGTTGGCCATCTCTACAACTGCATCCTTGATACTCAATGGAGTACGATTAGGCCGGCTCTTTCTGAAATCGACAACGAACTCCTTTGTTTGATCAACGTTTACAACGGGGTTACTTTTGTTGCCTCAGTCCACCAAAGCCTTCACAAACTCTTCATTGTCATCCCGGATAAGACCCACCACTGCCGTGTCATCCGTGTACTTCACAATAGGATTCGTAGCGGATTTTGGCACGGCAGTCGGGGTCATCAAGGTGAACGGTGAGTTGCGGACTCGGGATACAGCCCTGTGGCGAACCCGTACTCAAGGAGAGCATTGAGTCGTAAGCCGAGGACTATGTATTTCTACTTCAGCCCAGGCAGACATATCCAACGCATTGAGAACCCAACTTAAGATAACACATTATTTTTATTTTTTGAAAGTTGCCCACCAGTTCTTCAGATTGCTTATCCTACGGGGGCGGGGGAGGGGGGCTAAATTTTTCTGGGAATCCAACATTTTTCATTTTCCAACCAGAATTGTTGGTTTCGGGGTGCAGCCAAATGCAAGAAACTGACCGGGTGATAATCAGGAAGTGTTAATCTTCCAAAATTGCAATCACTTTACACACACACACACACACACCTCTTCTTTTGAAAACGAAAGAAAAGGAATCAAACACGGGCTAAGAGAGACGGTGCAAAATCTTTCTGAGGCTCAAAAACTTTTACATTTTTCCAGCCAGAACTGTGGAGTTCGGGGTGCAGCCAAATGCAAGAAACTGACCGGGTGATAACCAGGAAGTATTAAATCTTCCAAAGTTGCAATCACTTTACACACACACACCTCTTCTTTTGAAAAGGTGCAAAATCTTTCTGAGGCTCAAAAACTTTTAAATTTTTCCAGCCAGAACTGTGGAATTCGGGGTGCAACCAAATGTAAGAAACTGACCGGGTGATAATCAGGAAGTGTTAATCTTCCAAAATTGCAATCACTTTACAAACACACACCTCTTCTTTTGAAAACGAAAGAAAAGGAATCAAACACGGGCTGAGAGAGTGATAACCAGGAAGTATTAAATCTTGCAGTCGTTTTACACTCCTCCCACCTCTTCTTTTGAAAAACAACGAAAAGGAACCAAACACCGGAAAGAAGAAGAAGAAGAAGAAGAAACACCCCCCCTCCAGCAAATTGGCTTTATTTTGTCTGATTTTCAGCCCTTACAAGGCCAAACAAGCCCGAAAAAATAAATCTTCATTTACAAAACTGCACAATTTAATCTGGAAATGTTGGAACCCAGGGCCCGACGTTCATCCCAATTTAAGCCACAATAAAATTGGGTTTAGACACAAAAGCTGGCATAATTCACATTGCAACAAGCCAATATATATATATATATATATATATATATTAAATGCTGCATTAGTGACCAAGTTACTCCCACATTGGATTTGTGGGATTTGTGCACCGTTTTTCACACAACCCTTGCGTGGTCCCCGTCCTCGACTTACGACAGTTCTTTCAAAGTTCCGATGGCACCAGAAAAACCGCCACTCGTGACCGTTTTTCACACTTAACGACCGTGGTCACGTAATCTAAAATTCAGACGCTTGGCAACTGATTTGTATTTACGACGGTCGCAGTGTCCCGGGGTGTGCGTGTCACGTGATCCCCCTTTTGTGACCGGCTGACCAGCCATGTCAACGGTGGAAGGCGGATTCACTTAACAACCGCGTGACTCCCTTAACGACTGCCGCGATTCCCTTCGCAGCCGTGGCCCAAACGATCGTCAAAGGGGGCAAAACTCGCTCAGCCACCGTCTCGCTTAGCAAACGGAAATCTCGGGCTGCCTTGCGGTCGTAAGTCGAGGACTGCGTGTAGGCTTCTTCCTTCCTCACTTGTTAAACCGCCCAACAGGGGTGGGGTAGAAATTTAATTTAATTCAATTTGGTAATTGATTTTAGTCAAAGCAAAACGTAGAACTTAAAATAAGAACCCCTCTAGATTTTATTATTATAATTATTGTTGTTTTGTTCTTATTATCATCATTGAAAGGAGATAAAAGTTGGTACAAAATAACTGAATAAACAGCTTTAAATAAATGACTTTAAATAAAGCGAAAGTGAAACTAAGAGTAAAAATGAGTTAAATTGAAAGAGTTAAGTACAAAGAGCCAGGAGCCCCCGACTTACGACTGCTCATTTAGTGACCGTCTCAAGTCACAACGGCACCGGAAAAGGCGACAGGGGACCATTTTTCACACTTAACGACCGTTGCCATGGTCACGGGTTCAAAATCCGGGCGCTCGGCAACGTGACTCCTCTTTATGATGGTCGCAGCGTCCCCCGGGGCCATCGACGAGCAAAGTCAAGGCAGAAAGCCAGATTTCACTTTAACGACCGCGTGGCTCACTTAACAACTTTGCGGCAAGGACAGGGTGGTACAATGTGGGGGGGGGAACTCACTTGGAAGGCACCTCGGAGGTCATCTAGTCCAACCCCCCTGGCTCGAGCAGGAGACCCTTACAGAATCAAGAGGACAGTTGGAAGGGACCTTGGAAGTCATCTAGTCCAACCCCCCTGCTCGAGCAGGAGACCCTTACAGAATCAAGAGAAGGACCGAGTTGGAAGGGACCTTGGAGGTCATCTAGCCCACCCCCCCCTGCTCAAGCAGGAGACCCTTACAGAATCGAGAAGGACCGAGTTGGAAGGGACCTTGGAGGTCATATAGCCCAACCCCCCTGCTCGAGCAGGAGACCCTTACAGAATCAAGAGAAGGGCCGAGTTGGAAGGGACCTTGGAGGTCATCCAGTCCAACCCCCCTGCTCGAGCAGGAGACCCTTACAGAATCAAGAGAAGGACCGAGTTGGAAGGGACCTTGGAGGTCATATAGCCCAACCCCCCTGCTCGAGCAGGAGACCCTTACAGAATCAAGAGAAGGGCCGAGTTGGAAGGGACCTTGGAGGTCATCCAGTCCAACCCCCCTGCTCGAGCAGGAGACCCTTACAGAATCAAGAGTTGGAACGGACCTTAGAGGTCATCTAGCCCAACCCCCCTGCTCGAGCATGAGACCCTTACAAAATCAAGAGCAGGGCCGAGTTGGAAGGGACCTCGGAGGTCATCCAGTCCAACCCCCCCCTGCTCGAGCAGGAGACCCTTACAGAATCAAGAGCAGGGCCGAGTTGCAAGGGACCTTGGAGGTCATCTAGTCCCAATTTCCTTGCACAACCGATTTGAGCGGGCGAGCCGCCCAGAGTCGCTTGCGGGTGGATTAGAAATTCGACAAATAACAGAAATAAATTTAAAAAAAATCCCAAGAATGACGTGCAAGAGAAACAGGCGGCTTAAAAACTGAATCAAGAAAACAGGGAAGGAAAGGAAGGAAGAAAAGAAGCAGAAACGAGGGGGAATTTTGCTGATATTTTGCTTAAATAATGAATAAAGCTTAAGAATTATACGTTCATGTGAATAGTAAGATTATTGTCAAGTGACGGAAGATGCACGGGGACCAGCGATGTCGTAGCTACGTCCAGTTTTTTTTAAAAAAAATTTGTATTATTAATAAAAAACTTTAAAAAAAGAAAACAAGGAAGTAGTAAAATAAAAAAATAATAATAATAAAATACAATGACTCAAACGAAAGGAAAGGCCGCTTCGGCTCCCCCCCCCACCGCTTTTCTCCTAGCTAACTCAGTAAGTAAGTCAGTCAGTCTTGAGTCTCTGCCAAGACCCTCTTCCCAGGGGGACTCCTGGCTAGGCGAAGTGATCTCCCCGTGGTCTCCCATCCCGCCTGGCCCACTAGGACTAGGGAACCCGGATCTGAGCGGCAGAGAGGCTTCCCTTCCAAGCTGCGAGCCCCCTCCCCCCCCCAAAAGGGGGAAGGTCAGAAGTCGAGACATCCCCCTCCCATCCCCGCATTGCAACCCCCCCCCCCCGAGCAAGGCTGCAAAGCGCGGGGAATTTGCACCGCGCGGTCCATTTGCAAGCGGGCGCCCGCCGCATGGCCGCCGCGTTGAAGCGGGGGCGCTCGCCCGCCTTACCTCCCTCGGGCCGCTGCCGGCCATCCCGGCGGCTCCTCGGGTCGTGAGGAAGAGGCGGTGGGTGGCTCCCCGGGGCTGACGCAGAAGGGGGGGGAAGGCTCTGAAGTTGCATTTGCAATTTGCACCACCCGTGGTTGGAGCCGGAAAGAGCCAGGTTTCTCACACCCCCACCCCCAACACACTCTCTCTCTCTCCTCGCCTCTCTCTCTCATCCCCCCCCCCCCCGCTTCCCAGGCTGCAAACGCGCGTCTGTGCAGTCCCCGTTCCGACGTGGCTATGGCTCGGCTGGCCCCACCCCTTAAACTGTTATTTAAGTATTAAATAGCATCTAACATTTATTAAATAGCATCTAACATTTATTAAACGTACCTATTCAATATTATTGATAATATTTATTAAACGTACCTATTCAATATTATTGATAATATTTATTAAACGTATCTATTCAATATTAATAATATTTATTAAACGTATCTATTCAATATTATTAATAATATTAAACGTATCTATTCAATATTATTGATAATATTTATTAAACGTATCTATTCAATATTATTGATATTTATTAAACGTATCTATTCAATATTAATAATATTTATTAAACGTATCTATTCAATATTAATATTTATTAAACGTATCTATTCAATATTAATATTTATTAAACGTATCTATTCAATATTATTGATATTTATTAAACGTATCTTCAATATTATTGATATTTATTAAACGTATCTATTCAATATTGTTGATAATATTTATTAAACGTATCTATTCAATATTATTGATAATATGTATTAAACGTATCTATTCAATATTATTGATAATATTTATTAAACGTACCTATTCAATATTATTGATAATATTTATTAAATGTATCTATTCAATATTATTGATATTTATTAAACGTATCTATTCAATATTAATAATATTTATTAAACGTATCTATTCAATATTATTAATAATATTTATTAAACGTATCTATTCAATATTATTAATAATATTTATTAAACGTATCTATTCAATATTATTAATAATATTTACGAGTGACCTATTACCTATTAGGTATATCTGAATGAGCTTGTCTGTTATATATCGTTAAACGTTACTTATCTATTAAATACTCCAAACGCCAATTAATAGGTGAAATCATTAAATTTACAAGTGGTTGTAGGGGTAGCATGCGTGCAGCACACTGCCGTATTCTGCACCCCCACACATCTCATAATTCTATACCCTTTGCTCCAATAAAGCAGCCAAAAGGTCACCCCCTTTTGACTTAATGCCTTGCCTACTGAAATAGATAACAGGCTTAGTTCCCTCTTCTATCTTCCTGTCATTGTTCCTTAACTAGTTGTTGACCTTATAATATGTAACTAGAAAGTAGTTGGTTAGATGAAAGAAGCATTCCATGAATCAGCAAATGTCAAACATCTAATGATTAAGAAAGCTTGTGGATGTAACAAAGAATATAAAAGCAATAAACACGAGAGAGGTGGTCAGCTTCTGCTCACGAGATGCGTGTGACTGCTTCTTAGCGCCAACAAGTGGTCAAAAATGAATAAGATTAAAACTGATCTGTGAAATATTCATCATTGCTTATTGCCTATCGTCTGTTAAATCTTACTAATCAACGTGTCCGTTAAATATTATGAAATATTACTTGTCTATTAAATACTCTTTGATAACAAATATTGCATGAAATCATTAATTTGCAATTTGTCGAAAATTAATAAGATTAAACTTATCTATTAAGTATTAATCATTGTTTATTACCTATCATGTTAAATCTTATCAATAAAGGTGTCCGTTAAATATTATGAAATATTACTTGTCTATTAAATATTCTTTAATAACAGATATTGCATAATTTATAATTTGTCAAAAATGAATAAGATTAAAACTGATCTGTGAAATATTCATCATTGCTTATTGCCTATCGTCTGTTAAATCTTACTAATAAACGTGTCCATTAAATATTGTGAAATATTACTTATCTATTAAATACTCTTTAATAACAAATATTGCATGAAATCATTAATTTACAATTTGTCAAAAATTAATAAGATTAAACTTATCTATTAAGTATTAATCATTATTATCTATCATGTTAAATCTTATCAATAAAGGTGTCCGTTAAATATTATGAAATATTACTTGTCTATTAAATATTCTTTAATAACAGATATTGCATAATTTATAATTTGTCAAAAATGAATAAGATTAAACTGATCTGTGAAATATTCATCATTGTTTTATTACCTATCATCTGTTAAGTCTTATTAATAAATGTGTCCGTTAAATATTATGAAATATTACTTGCCTATTAAATACTCTTTAGTAACAAATATTGCATGAAATCATTAATTTACCATTTGTCAAAAATTAATAAGGTTACACTTATCTATTAAACATTCATATTTATCTTACTTATTATCTATTCGATATTAATACTGAACATTGTCTATTCACTATTATTAAACATGACTTCTCTATTCAATACTCTCAATACCAATTAATACATGAAATAATTAAAATTTGTGAGAAATTAATAAAATTTGTTAGTATTAGTAACTGATTCAAGGTTTTGGTTTTATGTGTATCTGTGTGTGTGTGTGTCTGTATATATGTGTGTGTGTGTATATTTATATGTACAGTTTGTTTTATATGTGTGTGTGTGTGTGTTTATATGTACAGTGTTATATATATGTGTGTTATATATATAAATATAATAATAATAATAATAATAATAATAATAATAATAATAATAATAATAATAATAATAATAATAATAATAATAATAATAATAATAATAATAATAATAATAATAATAATAATAATAATAATAATAATAATTGCGGTTTTTCCGCGTCCAGAGGGCCTCTCATGAAGTGGGACTGAAACAGTGAAGGAAGACACCACGCAGAGTTTTTCCTCGGGATGAGATGGCCCAGAACAGATTCAGGCAATCTCTTTTATTAGTTCAGCAAAATATGGGTGGTGACATGGGGCAAGCAAGGGGGGTTGCATTCTAGCTCAGCAAACTATAGGTGATTTCATGAAGCAAGTAAAAACAGTTACAAAAGGCAGGCAATAGCAGTTATACGAAGCAGGCAAAAGCTGTTACATTCTTTCAGATAAGCATTCCATTAGAAGGCAGTTTGTGTGTGTGAATGTCTTGTGCTTTGTTTGTGATATCTGCATGTTGTCCTTGTGTGTTTCTCTCCTCCGATGGACAATCCTCCATTGTTCACAGTTTCTATGCCTACGTAGTGCAGTTACTATTGTAACCTATACGTAGGTATGTCATTTGGTGTGTATCCAACAAATAATAATAATAATAATAATAATAATAATAATAATAATAATAATAATAATAATAATAAAGTTGGAAGGGACCTTGGAGGTCATCTAGTCCAACCCCCTGCTCAGGCAGGAAACCCTATACCATTTCAGACAAATGGCTGTCCAGTCCCTTCTTAAAAACTTCCAGTGTTGGAGCATTCACCACTTCTGGAGGCAGGTTGTTCCACTGGTTGATATATGTGTCTATATATCTATATCTATATCTAATATCTATATCTAATCTATCTATATCTAATCTATCTATATCTAATCTATCTATATATCTATATCTATATGTGTGTGTGTGTATATGTCTCTGTATATGTGTATATGTATGTGTGTGTATATGTATAGCAATCAATCAGAATAGAGCTGCAAGGGACCTGGGAAGTCATCTAGTCCAACCCCCTGCTCAGGCAGGAAACCCTATACCATTTCAGACAAATGGCTGTCCAGTCTCTCCTTAAAAACCTCCAGTGTTGGAGCACTCACAACTTCTGGAGGCAAGCAGTTCCACTGGTTAATTGTTCTCACTGTCAGGAAGTTTCTCCTCAGTTCCAGGTTGCTTCTCTCCTTGATTAGTTTCCATCCGTTGCCTCTTGTCCGGCCTTCAGGCGCTTTGGAGAATAGCTTGACTCCCTCTTCTTTGGGGCAGCCCCTGAGATACTGGAAGACTGTCCCCCCTAGTCCTTCTTTTCCTTAAACTAGACTTAGAGGATACCCAATTCTTGCAACTGTCCTTCTTCGTCTGTTTTATTTAGTCTCCCGGCCTTTAAATCGTTGTGAGCAACAACAGAAGTTTAAAAATAAAAACGGGGAACCCATTCCTATTCTGTCTCTCCCAATGTGCCTGCGGGGGTTATTGCCTCTATTTGCTTTTGTTTATTGCCTCCTATAACCTTTTGCTTTGTGTAACCTTTTGTTTTGTTTATTGCCTCTGTATCCGCTGCCCGCTACAATGTGAGCTAAGAGACGGGCTGATGTTATCTCACCTTTCCTCAGGATGGACTTTTAACAAGGCAAAAAGGGTGGCCTGGGGAAGTTTTGAAACAGATGTAATCAGGGGGAGGGGTGATGTATTCTGGCTAGGCGTCCCGGACAAGATTGTGCCCCCCGAAGTCCTTTCAAATGGGACCGAAGGGGAGAGGGGCGTCGCGATAGAAGTGTATATTAATGCTATGAATTCGAATGTTTTTTGAGTGATCTCCATGTTAGAAATTCCTGTTGAAGTTTCTCTCAAGAGATTCACCGCGCTTTGCAAACTGCTTTTTTCTATTTTCTGCAGAATAAACCCTTTTCTGGGTGTGCAGCTAACGAGTAGGCTGGCTTGGGTCGCTCAACAGCGAGAAACTGGTGAAGCGGGCACAGCAGCGCCTGCATTTTCTGCGCCGCATGAGAAAAGCACATCTTCCTTCCCCTGTCCTGACCACTTTCTGCAGGGGGACGATCGAGAGCATCCTGATCATACAGCATCACAGTCTGGTTTGGAGGCATCACTGCTTCAGACAGGAAGGCGGTGCAGAGAGTGGTGAGGACGGCCGAAAAGATCATTGGCAGTTAGAAAATCCTGTTGAAGTTTCTCTCAAGAGATTCACCCCACTTTGCAAACTGCTTTTTTCTACTTTCTGCAGAACAAACCCTTTTCTTACCGATCCAATTCTGTTAAGTGTTTTAAATCGCGTGTCTAACGTCGTCGCCCTTTTTCCAAAGTCTCAAGATCTTTTTTGTAACAGGGCGATCAAAACTGGAGGCCGTATCCCAGGCCTGGCCTTACTAAGGCTGGATAAAAGCGGTGCTAAGGCTTCACGTGATTTCGATTCTGTGCCTCTCGTTTAGACAACCGAGGGTTGTGTTGGCTTTTTTTTTGGCTTCTGCCGCACACGGCTGGTGTTGGCGCTAAGAAGCAGTCACACGCATCTTGTGAGCAGAAGCTGACGACCTCTGTCGTGTTTATTGCTTTTATATTCTTTGTTACAGACACAAGCTTTCTTAATCATTAGATGTTTTACATTTGCTGATTCAGGGAATACTTCTTTCATCTAACTAACTACTTTCTAGTTACATATTATAAGGTCAACAACTAGATAAGGAACAAAGACAGGAAGATAGAAGAAGGAACTAAGCCTGTTATCTATTTCAGTAGGTGAGGCATTACGTCAAAAGGGGGTGACCTTTTGGCTGCTTTATTGGAGCAAAGGGTATAGAATTATGAGATTTGTGGGGGTGCAGAATACGGCAGTGTGCTGCACGCATGCTACCCCTACAGGCTGGCTCCCGTTAACTGTTTTTGAGCTGGGTTTCCCCTAATCTGTACTTGCACCTGTGGTTTTTTCCTGCCTAGGTGCAAAATCTTGTTTTTCTCCACATTAAGCTTCATGTTGTTGGATAGGCCCCATTGTTATGTATATGCATGTGTACATATGTATGTCTATATACCAATATGTATATGTCTATATATGTATTATATATATATATGTATATATATATGTATGTATATATATATATGTGTGTATATATATATATATATGTGTGTGTATATATATATATATATGTGTGTGTGTATATATATATATATATATATGTGTGTGTGTGTGTGTGTGTGTGTATATATATATATATATATATATATATATATATATATATATATATATATATATTATATTATATAATATATATATATTATATGTATATAAGTATTTGGTGTGTATATATATATATATATATGTTTTCTGAGTTTTTCACGGTGTTTTGTATGTAGGTCTTTGGTAATTCGGGTTTTTCTCCCGCGTAAATTGGAAGTGTCTTGGCGACGTTTCGACGAGTCTCATTCGTCATCTTCAGGCTGGTGTCTCTTCGGCTCTTGCTTCTATCGCACAAGGCCGAAGAGACCACCACCTGAATGACGAATGGACTTCATCGAAACGGCCATACACTTCCATTTTACGCGGGAAAACCCGAATTACCAAGACCTACATATATATATGTAGAAGAGGGAGTCAAGCTATTCTCCAAGGCGCCTGAAGGCAGGACAAGAAGCAATGGATGGAAACTAGTCAAGGAAAGAAGCAACCTGGAACTGAGGAGAAACTTCCTGACAGTTAAACAATTAACCAGTGGAACAACCTGCCTCCAGAAGTGGTGAATGCTCCAACACTGAAGTTTTTAAGAAGAGACTGGACAGCCATTTGTCTGAAATGGTATAGGGTTTCCTGCCTGAGCAGGGGGTTGGACTCGATGACCTCCAAGGTCCCTTCCAACTTTATTATTATTATTATTATTATATATATCATTATATATATCATTGCTCCTAGAAGCACGAAGCCGAAGACACCAGCCTGAAGATGACGAATGGGACTTCGTCGAAACGTTGCCAAGACACTTTCAATTTTACACGGGAGAAAACCCGAATTACCAAAGACCTACATATATATATATATATATATATATGTATATATATATGTATATAAGTATATGTATGTATGTGTATGCATGTTATATATGTATGTGTATATGTCTATATTTGTGCATGTATATATGTATATGTATGTATATATGTGTATATGTATACATGTGACTATGTATACATCTGTGTGATTATATGTATGTGTATATGTATATAGGTGTACATGTGTATATGTATATTTGTACGTGTATATATGTATGTGTACTATATCTGTATATAGGTATATGCATATTTGTATGTATATATGTATATGTATATATGTATTATATATATGTGTATATAAGTATATTTGTGCATATATATGTATATGTATTTGTATGTGTATATGTATATGTATACATGAATGTGACTGTGTATACATTGTGACTATATGTGTCTGTGTATAGGTATACATGTATGTATGTGTGTGTATATGTGTACTATATATATATATTTGTGTATGTATGTGTGTATGTGTATATGTATATTTGTATATGTGTATTATATGTGTATATATCTGTATTTGTGTATGTATATATGTACATGTGTATATGTATTTGTATATATGTATGCATGTGACTATATGTGTATATGTATAGTGTACATGTGTACGTGTATATTTGTACATGTGTATATGTATATGTGTATATGTATGTGTATATGTCTATATTTGTGCATGTATATATGTATATGTATTTGTATGTGTATGTATATATGTATATGTATACATGTATGTGACTGTATACATCTGTGACTATGTGTATATGTGTACATGTGTGTATACGTATACGTATGTGTATTTGTATGTGTATATATGTGTACTATATATATATATGTGTATAAGTATATGCATATTTGTATGTATATATGTGTATATTTGTATATGTATATATGTATGTGTATGTGTATATAAGTAAGTCTATATTTGTGCATATATATGTATATGTATTTGTATATGTGTATATGTATGTGTTTATGTATACATGAATGTGACTATGTGTATACATCTGTGACTATATGTATGTGTATATAGGTATACATGTGTGTATGTATATATGTGTATATGTATGTGTACTACATATACTGTATGTATATAAGTATATGTATATTTGTGTATGTATGTATGTGTATATATATATTTGTATGTATTATATGTGTATATATGTACATGTGTATATGTATTTGTATATGTGTATGTATGCATGTATGTGTGACTATCTGTATATGTATATAGGTGTACATGTGTGTATGTGTATATATTTGTACGTGTATATATGTATGTGTAACTATGAGTATATGTATTATATGTATATGTATACACATATATATGTGTATGTGTATTTGTACATGTGTATATGTGTGTGTGTGTAGTGTATATGTATATATGTATATTTAACATTTAAACCTACAACTGTCTGTGTCATCATCCAGAAATGAACAACACAAGAGACTCAGGCACTTCATGAGGTAAATTAAAAGAGTTTACAGAACACACAGACAGGGGGGGGGAAAGGCGGGGAAAAAGGGAAACGCCCCCTTTATACTCACGGCAACCAATCACAGCGCAGGTTGCGTCAGGCCCGAGTCGGCCCTCTCTGATCCAACGGCAGCTGTGCAGTTGATTGGCCGGAAGCAGCTCCAGCTACTAAATTCAATATGCTGAGCAGAAAAGGCCACATTTGAAAAAACAAACAAACAAGGGACCTAAAATGATATACCAATTTAACTCTCAAATGTTTTTAATCTGAAAATATTTTCAATCAAAATTAAGGGTTAAAAAGTATTAATTTAAACATTCAAGGAAGGGAGAATAACCGGGAGAATAACCGGGCAAATGAATTCATCGGAAGCGATGGACAACTTCTGCCTTTTAGGCTCAACCATCGGCTCTGATGGTGTTCCCTAGTTGGGTCATGAGACGTCCTGCAAGAAAACAATCAAGCTCAGAGAGCCCCAAGGACCCCAAAGTCCTCCTGATCTTCTTCCTCTCCTTCTCCTCCTCTCCCCAAAGCCCCCTCCCATCCAGCCCCGATGATGTTCCCTAGTTGGGTCACGAAACGTCTGCAGGGAAACCAGCCAAGCTCAGAGAGCACCAAGGACCCCACAGTCCTCCTCGCAAACTCCTCCCTTCTAGCACTGATGATGTTCCCTAGTTGGGTCATGAGACGTCTGCAAGAAAACCACCAAGCTCAGAGAGCACCAAAGACCGCACAGCCCTCCTCCTCCTCCTTTCTAGCACTGATGAGTTACCTAGTTGGGTCCTGAAACATCTACAAGTCACCCAACTCAGAGAGCACCAAGGACCTCACAGTCTTCCTCCTCCTCCTCCCTTCTAGCGCTGATGATGTTCCCTAGTTGGGTCCTGAAACGTCTGCAAGAAAACAAGCTCAGAGAACACCAAGGACCCCAGTCTTCCTCCTCCTCCCTTCTAGCACTGATGAGGTTACCTAGTTGGGTCCTGAAACGTCTACAAGAAAAGCCACCCAACTCAGAGAGCACCAAGGACCCCACAGTCTTCCTCCTCCTCCTCCTCCTCCCCTTCCTTTTAGCACTGATGATGTTCCCTAGTTGGGTCATGAAACGTCTGCAAGAAAACAAGCTCAGAGGACACCAAGAAACCCTCTATTATCTCTTATTTATGTCTTATCTGTCAATTTATGTCTTATCTGTCAATTTATTATCTATTATATCTATATTTATCTCTGCCCTTTCTGCCTGTCCTATCTATCCATCCACTCTATCTACCCATCCACTCTGTCCGATCTATCTCTTATCTGTGTCCTATCTCTATCAATTTATGTATTATCTATTACCTCTTGTCTTACCTGTCAATTTATGTATTATCTCTATATGTCAATTTATTATCTATTATATCCATCTATATTTATCTCTGCCCTTTCTGCCTGTCCTATCTATCCATCCATCCACTCTATCTGTCCTATCTATCTATCATCTATCTATCTATGTCTTATGTGTCCTATCTCTATCAATCAATTTATGTATTATCTATTATCTACCTACCTACCTATATGTATATTTATGTATCTATACAGAATATAGTCTCTAGTATACAAAAGCATACTTATTAAATATATAATATCGTGTCTATAATAGAACCAAAGCATAGCCAAGTTTATCCTATTCGTGAACCCTTCAGGAAACTCACGTTGCTAGAAAGCACGGCATGGCAAGGTACGGAGTGGGTGTGTTTGTGTGTATGTCAGCAACAGATAATGGCCGGCACACCCAGCGGGTGTTCGGAAGGCAACTTGCTTACGCTGCACTTTGCAAGAAGCCACAGAACGAGACGCACATGCCTCACCGGCAACATTTCTTGACGTGTCCCGAATCGAGACTTGGAGTGAAACAAGTTGGATATCGAAGGAGAAATAAAATGCGATGGCCTTCGGAAGCGGTGAGACCTCCACGGGGAGCAGGGGACGCCCTGAAGTCTTCATTCCCAGCCCACTCTTAACACAGCCTGCCCAACTGTTGTTGTTGTGTTAAGTATTGATTGTGTGAATGAGTAGCCCAGCCGAACAGCAAATACTTACATCAACTTGAGTTGCCTTGCTGGCCGCCGTCATTGACAGCAACTTGGGAGTCTAGTTGGGCAGTTGCTTATTGATTCCTTGTTCAGCCTAGTCAGGCTAAGTTGGGTAACTATGCTATGGTAGCAAACTGTAACAAACCAACCAACCATGTAAGAGAACAAGGAACGTGTAGTAGTCCACTACGATTGAGCACCTACCTGCCTTGCTTTCTGTCCGAGTAACACAGGAATAAAAGAACTATTATGATACTTTATTTATAGCACTTCATAAAGCCCTAGTAAGACCACACCTGGAATACGGCAGAACAATTTTGCTCACCGTGTCACAAAAAAGATGTTGAGAGTCTGGGAGAAAAAAAAAAATCCAGAGAAGAGCAACTAAGAGGATCCAAATCGTACGAAGAAGAACGGCTGCAGGACTTGGGTTTGGCCAGTCTAAAGAAAAGAAGAAATAGGGGAGACGTGATAGCAGTTGTTCCAGTATCTGAGGGGCTGCCACAAAGAAGAGGGGGGGGGGTCAGGTTGTTCACCAGAGCACCGGACGAGAAACAACGGCTGGAAGCTGATCAAGGAGAGAAGCAACCTGGAATTAAGGAGAAACTTCCTGACAGTGAGGACAATCAACCTAGAGGAACAGCTTGCACCCAGAAATTGTGGGTGCTCCATCGCTGGAAGTTTTTAAAAAGAGACTGGACCATCACCTGTCTGAGATGGTATAGGTCCTCCTGCTTGAGCAGGGGGCTGGACTAGAAGACCTCCAAGGTCCCTTCCAGCTTCTATTCTATTCTATTCTATTCTATTCTATTCTATTCTATTCTATTCTATTCTATTCTATTCTATTCTATTCTCTCTCCTATTCTCTATTCTGTTCTATTCTATTCTTATTCTATTCTTTATTCTATTCTCTATCTTCTGTTCTGTTCTATTCTATTCTTATTCTATTGTCCTTTCTCTCCTATTCTATTCTTTCTATTCTTTATTCTATTCTCTATCTTCTGTTCTATTCTATTCTATTCTCCTTTCTCTATTCTGTTCTATTCTATTCTATTCTCTATTCTATTCTCTATCTTCTGTTCTATTCTATTCTATTCTATTCCTATTCTATTCTAAACCTTGAGTGAGTTTGACTCATTCATTTTATAACACAGCCGATGAAACGTCTGTAAGAAAAGAACCAAGCTCAGAGAGCATCGGGGACCCTTCTCCTTCTCCCTTCAACCCCACTCCCTTCTAGCACTGACGATGTTCCTTAGTTGGGTGGTGAAATGTCTGCAAGGAAACCACCCAGCTCAAGAGAGCACCAGGGACCTCCACAGTTCAGCCCTGAGCTTCAAATAACTCTCTTCGACCAAGACTGGAACATTGCCTTGGAAAAGATAGTCAGATGCCACGATATTGTCCTACAACAATCAGAATCACACAAGACAGGGTATCCATCCTCTGTGAGGCACCATGGAAGAGAAAGCTGGACTTGGAAGAACAGGACAGGGAGAGTACTGACCTTTTTGATTGATGCTGGAGAAGACCTATAATACCGCGGACAGCCAAGAAACCCAACTAATGGATCATCCAACAGATGAACAGTTCAACTCAACTAGTCATCAACCACTGGAGGCACAAATGACCCAATTCAAATTACCCTTCTTTAGACACCTGAAGTATAGGCAGAAGTATCAATGCAGTATAGGTGGTACCTTGCTCAATAGTAGCAACTATGAGAGGGATCTTGGGAGTCCTAGTGGACAGTCCCTCAAATAGGGGATTTTGTGCGGCAGCTGCCAGAAAAACCCAACACAATCCTAGGCTGCATCAACAGAGGGACAGCGTCAAGATGGCGTGAAGCGTTAAGACCACTTTACAAGACCTTGGAAAGACCACACTTGGAATAACTACATCCAGTTTTGGTCACCACGATGTAAGAAAAGATGTCGAGACTCCAGAAAGAGTGCAGAGAAGAGCAACCAAGACGATCAGGGGACCGGAGGCTAAAGCATATAAGGAACGGTTGCTGGAATTGGGTATGTCTCGTTTAATGAAGGGAAAGACGAGGGGTGACACGGTAGCAGTCTTCCAGTATCTCAGGGGCTGCCCCAAAGAAGAGGGAGTCAAGCTATTCTCCAAAGCACCTGAAGGCAGGACAAGAAACGATGGATGGAAACTCATCAAGGAGAGAAGCAACCTGGAACTAAGGAGAAATTCTTGACAGAACAATTAACCAGTGGAACAACCTGCCTCCAGAAGCGGTGAATGCTCCAACACTGCAAGTTTTTAAGAAGAGATTGGACAACCATTTGTCTGTAATGGTATAGGGCTTCCTGCCTGAGTAGGGGGTTGGACTAGATGACCTCCAAGGTCCCTTCCAACTCTGTTATTCTACTCTACTCTACTCTATTCTATTCCTATTCTATTCTATTCTATTCTATTCTATTCTATTCTACTCTACTCCTAGTCTAGTCTAGTCTAATCTAGCCTAGTCTTCTCTGAAGAAGTCCACAATGGTAGGAAAGATGGAAGGAAAGGGAAGGGGATGACCGGGTTCAAATTTTATCCTACACTGGACATGTCTATGGAGATTCTCAGTCATCCAGGTCATGGCTGTCCCAAATCCTTTCATCCCCCACTATCCCGTCAGAGCTGAAGAAGCTTCTTGGAATGAGAAGCGAAACGTCTTCAAAGAAAAACAAAGAAGTCCAGTTGCCTCCTGAAGGAACACCTTTGGGCCTACATTGGACACGACATCTTCTCTGGAGAAGTCCACAGCGCTAGGAACGGCGGAAGGGAAGAGGACAAGCAGCAGAAGGCAGGTGGACTCCGATGGCCACGAGGGCCTCATTGGAAGAGCTGAAGGACCAGGATTAGGAGAGGTTGCCGTGGGGAAGGTCTACCTTTGTGGTCACGAAGAGTTAAAAACGAGGTGATGGAATTGAATCATCAAGATATAGAAATATCCCCAAACCTGGCCAGGAGAGAAAGAAAAGAGAAGAAGAGGGCAACTACCAATAAGAGCAAGGACCCAATATGTGGTCACTACGGTCAACCACCCACTTAATCGAACATCATCCGTCATCATCCATCAATCAATGCAAAAAGTCCTCCTGGTCCATCACCTCCTCCTCCTCCTCCTATCTTCAACCCCACTTCCTTCTACAATTGGTGATATTCCCTAGTGATAAATACGGTCGTCCTCCACTTACAGCCATAGCTGAGCCTGAGATCTATGTCACTAAGCGAGACATTTGTCAAGTGGGTTTTACCTCATTTTACGATCCCCCTCGCCACGGCGCTTAAGCGAATCGCTGCAGTTATTAAGTTAGCAACAGGGCTGTTATTTCCCCGTTGACTTCGCTTGCCAGATGGGTCGCAAAAGCGGATCACACGACCCCGGGGGGACACCGCAACCGTCATAAGTATGAGCCGGTGGCCAAGCACCTGAATTTTGAATCGCATGACCACGGGGACGCGACAAGGGTCCTGAGTGTGAAAAACATGTCACTTTTTCTCAGGGCTGTTGTAACTTTGAACTGTCACTAAATGAACTGTTGTAAATCGAGGACTAGGTGTTAACTGCATTATTGGCCAGCCTTCGATCCGTAAACATCTCCAAAGCAAATGAACAAAAAAATAAAAAACGCAAGCGATTCTGATTTTTTTTTGTTTTTTGTAAGTGGTCTGTATTTGCAACACACCTTTGATACAAAACTACATCCTGAAAAGAACGTCTCTCTGTGTGGGGGTGTTTAATATATTGTTCATTTAAAAAAAAACAAAAAACGAGGTGGCCCACGTTTTGTGAGATAACAGGAGTTTTAAAATCCTAAAAGCAGCAGAGGGGAAGAGCCCAGGGAGAACGAATGAATAGGATTGCCACAAGTCAGACGCACACAATTTCGTTCGAGGGCCGAAAGATTTTCCCACACTCGCAACAAAACTGTAAAAGGAAGCGAAGAGGAAAAGAAAGAGAAAGGAAACAACCGATGACTCGAACGTGAAGTCCCACGGAGTGCGAGCTACATAACGGAAAGTTTTCCGCCTAAATGGTTCCGTCCGTACATTTGGAAAAACGATCTTTTTTTCTTTTTAGCACGCGATCCATCCGGAGCGTGGTTCTGCCGCTAGAAGTTGCGAGTCACTCCGCCGGACACCGATGGGAAAAGGTATCACTCTGCAGCTGGCGGTGTCTAACAGAAGCCCAAAGGACACACAATGAACACTGAGCATCCAGGAAAATGGGACCGCTCGGCGTTAGTGTCTTACGAACAAGGAATAACATCTTGCACAAGTGCACGTACCGCACAGGTGCACCAGTACAGAGGAAGGAGGGAAGGAGGAAACTGGGGGTTGGAAATCTTTTCAGACTTCCTGTGTCCGCCCCCCCCCCCAACACATTCTAAATTCCCCCAAACAGCCGGGACCTTTCTGTACTGGGAGATGTGATTCTGGCACCGTTAGCATCCTCAGCTGAAAAGGAGTCAGATTAGTTGGTTGCAAGCAGCTATACGTCGTCCGTGCACCACCGCAGTGTCCCTTTTCAGAAACGGCTTTACGGCACTCGGCGTACATCGCCCGTGCACACCGCGGCATCTTTTCAGAAACGGCTTTACGGCACTCGGCGTACGTCGCCCGTGCACAGCGCAGCATCCCTTCAGAAACGGCTTCACGGCACTCGGCGTACGTTACCCGTGCACACCGCAGCGTCCCTTTTCAGAAATGGCTTCACGGCACTCGGCGTACGTCGCCCGTGCACACCGCAGCGTCCCTTTTCAGAAACGGCTTCACGGCACTCGGTGTAGCTTCTGGCGCAGAACAAGTCCATCTTTTCCAGCTGCTATGCATCCAGCTGTTCTGCCAGACTAGGCAGAACTGCAGATATGGGACTGGGGGGGCCCGGAGGGAACACTGGCGGGCTTCAACGGACGGGCTGAGTGGCTGAGCTCTTCCCCGCCGCTGCCAAATGCTAGGGAAGACCGTCACTCCCCAAGACGGGCAAAAGCCGCTGGGCTGAGGCCTCGCCGCCGTGAGTCCTCAGGTGGTCCTTGAGGGACTCTTTGTAGCGGAAGCTGCGCCCGCACTCGGCGCACTGGTAGGGGCGCTCGCCCGTGTGAATGCGCTGGTGCTTGAGTAGGTTCTGCTTCCGGATGAAGCGTTTCCCGCAGACGGGACACTGGAAGGGGCGCTCGCCCGTGTGCAGGCGCTGATGGTTCTGCAGGTGCTCCTTGCGGCTGTAACACTTGCCGCACTCGCCGCACTTGTAGGGACGCTCGCCCCTGTGGGTCATCTGATGCCGCACCAAACCCGAGTGGCAGTTGAAACTCTTGCGGCACTCAGCGCATTCGTACAGCCGGGCTTGGCCGTGGTGGCTGCGCTGGTGGACCTTCAGGCTCTTTTTCACCCCAAACATCTTGCCGCATTCGCTGCAGCCGTGGGGACGCTCGGCCGAGCCCTGAGGAGGGCCCAGGATGCTTTGCAGCTCGTTGTCTAACTCCAGAGGTTTACCCGCTCGGCATTTGCTGGGGCTGGCGGGTGGCACGCGATGAGCCTCGTAAGCTTCCGCTGTGGGAGGAACGGCGAGAACGGCTGCGGCGGGCGACTCTCCCTGGAAGAGCATCTCCCGAGGTCTCGCCGGCTCTTCGGGGCACAGGCGTGGCTGTTCTACTTTGATGACCATCCCGTCTCCAGCTGGAATGGAAAGCGAAAGAAAACCACAATGATTTTCAGTGCTAACATCGAATGTTCTTGCTCTGACAACATACAGAGACGCAGCCATTTTCCTTTACTTTATGTTTTCTTTTTTTTAAAAAAACAAATTTTTATTGGTTTTCAAGTTTTACATTGAGTATTCGGAAAGCAGCGTGGTGACTGGGTAATCAGTGATTCAATAACAAAATCTTTTTAGTACATATCTCAGGTTACATCATCAAAAATTCCTTCTCTATTTCCCTTAACATTAATATTAATATTAATAATAATAATAACAATAAAGTTGGAAGGGACCTTGGAGGTCATCTAGTCCAACCCCCTGCTCAGGCAGGAAACCCTATACCATTTCAGGCAAATGGCTGTCCAGTCTCTTCTTAAAAACTTCCAGTGTTGGAGCATTCGCAGCTTCTGGTGGCAAGTAGTTCCACTGATTAATTGTTCTGTCAGGAAATTTCTCCTTAGTTCTAGGTTGAGCAGGGGGTTGGACTAGATGACCTCCAAGGTCCCTTCCAACTCTATTATTATTATTAATTATTGTTATTGTTAATAATAGTATAACATTACTGTTAATAATAAAATAATAATAAAATAATTAATAATTAATAATTAATAATTAATAATTAATAATAATAATAATAATAATAATAATAATAATAATAATAATAATAATAATAATAATAATAAATCCTTCCATCCACCACCATCCAGTTAGAGCTGGAGAAGCTTCTTGGATGAGAAGCGAAATGTCTATCACACTTAGGCTAATAGATTTTTAATTATAACAGAGTTAATTAAAACCTTTATCAATGTATTTTTTGCCAATACATATCCATATCCTGTTTTTAAGTTTTGCCTAATTTTTAATTTTTTACTACACTATTCCAATTTAACCTTTAATATCCACAGGGTTTAAATTTCGGGTAGTCCCAAGTTTCCTTTATTTCACTCCATAAAAGTGATCATATCTAGAATATACACCTTACTTACTTAGATATATTCTTATCTTATTTCATAAACATTTTCTATTTCTCATCCTAACGGATCATCACTTGCTGATAGGGTGTCCTTTATTGTCTCAGGCAAGAGTACCCAATTTGGCATGGATAACTCGTCAAGTTAATAAAGTCCTAATCACTTTAAATCAGCTGAATATTTCTTTTCAAAACTCTACGGCCTGCCAGCGTCACTTTCGGGCAGAAAGCTGTGCTCCCTAATAATCCATTGGTATATTATCGGCAATTGCCTGATAAAACCTGGTTAGGTCCAGGCTCCTTTATTAACTTGGGGACGAGGCTATGCTGCTGTACTCGCTCCTACAGGTCCTCTCTGGATTCCAGCCCGGTGTGTGCGACTAGCCAAAGATGTCTTGGCATCAAGCCCAGAACCCAATCCCGGAAATGAAGAAGGTGACTCTTCAGACAGCGCAGCGTCCCTTTCGCTCTCGCCATCGCAGTCGGCCGACGACCTGGGGCGATGTAAAGAACCTAACATCCATCCAAAGCGCAGGAGATTCTGTGGCAACAAGGGAAAGAACCTACACCAGAGAATTTATGCGCTGCCATATCTGCGGTTTTGTCATTCTTTTGTCTCTCTTTCCTTCTTAATTGCTGTGTGGGGGGACTCACGCTCTTCCACTTCACCCTTTAGAATCACGGATGAAGTATCGTATTTGGGTGCAATTAGCTAATGTCACACAAGTGACAGACTTTTGTCTTTCTGAATCACACGATATGGAAAATCTACTATCTAACCTGTCTTATACCTGTGTGTGTCCCAGCGTCCGTTTTAAAAAACTATACTGGTTTGAGCAATTGTCCATCAGACAATGAATTTCAATATGCAACTGTGTCCAACTGGGGTCCTGCCTCTTATATGGTACCCTTTGATGCTATTGTTTGGCATACACCAGTTGTAGCTGTTCCTACCGATCTTCCTTGTGCAAAAATTGTCAAGTGTACTACTTCACCTCAAAAACCTCATTGTATACATATCAGTCCAAGGGATTTTAAATTGTACCTCCTTTCAAGAGGTATCCTTTAATTATGCACATATATGGTTACAAAAAGGATGGTTAATAATAATAAAGTTGGAAGGGACCTTGGAGGTCATCTAATCCAATTCTTTACCTGCGGGAAAGAGACATTCCTGCCAATGTTAAGTACGACCACACTGTTGCCTTAGTAGACTCACCAAACTCAACATATCCCGTTCAAAACGTCACAGAAGGTCAGTAGCCCTGGACGATACTTTGTGATTCTTCTAGAACTCTCCTCAAGGAAGCAGAGTATATACTGCCTTAGCCATTTCATTAGTAGGAGTACCAGCACTTGCTGTTCGAGCTCCTGTCAATTTAAATGCGCTTGCGTGCAATTTAGCAAACACCATAAATGTAACCTCCCGAGCTTCATCTGCCATGAATCAAGAGCTAATCGCACTTCGTAAAGCTGTTTTACAAAACCGTGCTGCAATTTTACAAAATCGTGCTGCAACTGATTATCTGTTGCTCCCGACAACATCCGGGATGTGGAACGCTCGAAAGAATGGTGTTGTTTCAAGCTTTCTGACCAAGCTGGCGTTATTCGAAAGCAAATTAATGTTTTACATAAATTGGCTTCGGATTTAAAAATTGATACCTTAGGAAATTGGTGGAGTGCTCTCTGGTCATGGCTTCTCACTGGCCTTCTCGGACAGATTGTTCAATATTTTATTATCATAGCTACTATCCTCATCAGTTGTTGTTGTTTTAATTCAATGTCTTTTCTCTCGACTCAATAAGGTATCTTTCAATTTTCCGTACTAAACCATCATTAACTTTGCCCCAGGAACAAGTTTATACTTTATATAAACACTGCTTTATATAAAGATGTATGTCCCCTGATTACACCCACTAACTACTTCAGCTTATGATAATGCCCTGACTAATAAAATAGAGAAGAGTGAGATGTAGGGGTAGCACGCGTGCAGCACACTGCCGTATTCTGCACCCCCACAAATCTCATAATTCTATACCCTTTGCTCCTATACCCTTTGCAGCCAAAAAGTCACCCCCTTTTGTCTTAATGCCTCACGTACTGAAATAGATAACAGGCGTATTTCCTTCTTCTATCTTCCTGTCTTTGTTCCTTATCTAGTTGTTGACCTTATAATATGTAACTAGAAAACAGTTGGTCAGATGAAAGAATTGCTCAGTGAATCAACAATTGTCAAACATCTAATGATTAAGAAAGCTTGTGTATGTAACAAGAAATATAAAAGCAATAAACACGACACGAGGTCGTCGGCTTCTGCTCGAGACATGCGTGTGTGACTGCTTCTTAGCGCCAACATCAAGTCCACCATCTATATTCTTTGGGGTAAACAATAGTTCGAAGCAAATTCCTAATCGTTAATTTGCATTTCCCTTATAAGTCTAAATCCTAAATATTATGTTTTACCCTTAAGAGTAAGGAATGGGTTTGGGAGTTTAGTTAGACAAAACAATCAGGTATGATGGGTGGGAACCAAGCTTCTTCGTAATAAGAGATGGTAAGAATTGACGGGTGGTAGAACTGGTGGGAAAGCCTGCATTTCAAACGAATTGGAGAATGTGATTTACGACTGTTCCCCGGAGGAGTGAATTGTGCTTTGATGCTATGTGTTTAGGGGAGGGGAAGCCAGGTTTTGGCTTAATGTCATGCTTCCGACAGATGAAACTCTTCGAAGAACTTCGAGGCATTGTTTACCTTCAAGAATCTTTATCCGCGTAGCAACGCATCGGCGCGTACGTAGTCCGTGTTAGTGGTTGGCCCGGTCTCGGTTCCCCTGCTCCTTGGCCTGTTTTGAGTAGTTCGGTAAGGGGTAGGGCAATTTCAGCAAAGGAGCAGGGAAACCCGAGACCGGGCCAACCAGTAACATGGACTATGTACGCGCCGATGTGTTGCTACACGGATAAAGATTCTTGAAGGTAAAGAACGCCTCGAAGTTCTTCGAAGAGTTTCATCTGTCGGAACCATGATAGTCACCCAAACGTCTATGGCAGGGGTCGGCAACCTTAAACACTCCAAGAGCCACTTGGACCCGTTTCCCAGAGAAAACACTGGGAGCCGCAAAACTTGCGCGTGCACGCGCGAACAAACACACAGTGGGGAGTTTAATTAAAAAGAGATAGAGGCTGCTGTGCATGAGTTTTCTCTCTCTCTCTCCCTCCCTCCCTCTTTGTCTCCCTCCCTCCCTCCCTCTCTCTCTCCCTCTCTCCGATCTTCTGCTCACCTGGCAAGCTGGCTTCACGTTGTTCTCCAACAAGCTGACACACATTCTTATTGGGCTGGCTCTCTCCTGCCCTTGGTCTGCCAGTCCTCTTCCCCCACTCAGTGTGTGTGCGTGTGTGAGAGAGAGAGAGAGAGAGGGGGAGTGTGTGTGTGTGTGAGAGAGAGAGAGGGGGGGGAGAGTGTGTGTGTGTGTGTGTGAGAGAGAGAGAGAGCTGCTGCTTTCTGCTGAGATGCAGCAAAGGGAGGAGCCCCGCCCAATAAGCTTGTCAGCTTGTCTGAGAACAGCATGAGGCCACGAGTTGCCGACCCGTGATCTATGGAGATCCTCAGTCATCCAGGTCACGGCTGTCCCCAAGGTGCTTCTTCAGGAGGCAACTGGACTTCGTTTTCTGACGACGTTTCGCTTCTCATCCAGCTCTTGACTGGATAGTGGGGGAATGGAAGGATTTATACTCCTTGCAGACTGCTGGTCATTTGCCTTCTTTGAGAGAGCCGTTGAAGCCACTTGGAGGCTTACCTGCCATTTGCACTTCACAACAGTCTGACTGTCTTCACAACAGTCAAGGAACACGGGGCAGAAAACATCCTGCATCCAAGAAGGCGCCACACACATTTGCACTACTCGGCTGACCCTGAGGACACAGGTAAAACATCCCAGTGGCCTCAGCGACTCTCTAAAAGAAGGCAAATGACCAGCGGTCTGCAAGGAATATAAATCCTTCCATCCTCCACCATCCAGTTAGAGTTGGAGAAGCTTCTTGGATGAGAAGCGAAACGTCTTCAAAGACAAAACAAGAAAGTCCTCTTGAAAAAGCACCTTTGGAACTCGGCACTCACCGTTAATTGCTTCAGGGAGGCGCGATGACTATCAAAAACAATGAGTACCAAACACTTCCTGACAGTTAGAACAATTAACCAGTGGAACCACCTGCCTCCAGAAGCTGTGAATGCTCCAAGACTGGAAGTTTTTAAGAAGAGACTGGACAGCCATGTGTCCGAAATGGTATAGGGTTTCCTGCCTGAGCAGGGGGTTGGGCTAGATGACCTCCAAGGTCCCTTCCAACTTTATTATTCTTCTTATTTTTCCCATAAGGAATAATGTAGTGAGCCACAAGGCAGCCGGCACCAAGTTCTAGCTTGTGCGTTTGAGTACCAAACAAATGACGAGTACCGGGACAAAAACTTTTGTGCGAAAATGCATCGCGTACCAAATTCGACGGGTTTCGGAGCAGTTGAGTACCGTATTACCACTGTAATCCGGCAGAAAGGAGGATATATACCTGCAGCGCCGTGTTTCTCAAACTCAGTTACTTTAAGACGTGAGGACTTCGACTCCCACAATTCCCCGACTAGGTGTAGTGGCTAGGGGATTCTGGGAATCGGAGTCTACATACAGCCAAGGTTGAGAAACGTTATAAGTCCTGTAGTCCTTGACTTACGGCCACAACTCAGATCGAAATTTCCCTCGTAACGTCCTTGCGATTGTAAAAAAAAAAAATCAAGCCGGACCTGATTTTGCGACCGTTTTTACTACGGCCGTTAAGCGAATACTACGGTCGTAAGCCCAATCTCATTCTTCCAAATGAGAGCAGGGTTGGGGTTTTTTTGTTTGTTTGTTTGTTTAATAAGAGTTTTTAGTAATAGTTTTATTGGTTTATCAAAATATAAAACAGGAAGAGAAATTTGAAAAA